>JADLZK010007659.1:0-86041 GCA_015847255.1 Hyparrhenia diplandra | reverse complement strand
ATATTCCATTAAGGACTACCCAGTGACCAAGAGTTATAAGACGGGCGAGGAGAGTACGCCGTCTAAACATCATGCATGCATGATGCATATGGCTAGATACTCCTGTCTGTGTAAACTGGAACAAAGAATCTGGCTAGATAGAGTAGATATATATAGTACTCCAGCTGTCAGTATAAACAGATTTGCTGCATTGGTCGGAGCTCATCACTGTTACTACTAGCATCAAACAACAAATTAACTGGGCATCTGGTCATGCATGCATGTGACAGAATATATTCGATTCGACATGGTCGGTTGGTGTTTATCTAACTTCATGTGGCATATGCACGGATTAATTCCCTCCTATGGTTTGTTTTCTTTGTGCATATATACTCACTCTTAGCGTAAACAGTAGGAAAGGTATATATGCATAGACTGTTTATATGTGGCCAAAATTATTAGAGGTTGTATGTGTCAGAAAAAGCTATCCCCTTGTCACTGTTGACGCTGGCTTTCATTCATAGATGGATTACTGTTGCTGGGAGAGTGGGAGATACAGAAGATTGATTGATGCATGTATATATGTAATGTAAAGATTAAATTAAATATTGGCCACATACATGTGGACCAATCACGGTGCCGACAAGTGGCTGTGTGATAGTATCTAGCTAGCCCCTTTCTGAAAAAAAAGTAGCTAGTTATCCTTTCTGAGAAACAGTATTGTCGATTGTATTTTAACTTAAAACAGGATAAGGCTCTTGAGATGGAAGAGGGAAACTATAGAAGTCGGCCGGTGCATGAGCCCATCCAGATCGAGTCAACTCAAAGTTGTGCATGCGACGTGTTTGTCGACCGATCGATACATAAGTGTCACTACTCACTGCAGGGCAGCGACGGTCCAGTGCATCATATCAGTCTCAACAGTAACGTGCGTGTCGTGTACTATACGTACGTGACGTGCGACCAAATAAATGTGCAGTTTGATGTTTGAAAAAAAAAATCTGATGTGCAGTTTGACACTGCTTTGACAAAGTACGCAGAGTATATTCGATTGAAGCCTATATCTATCTACTCCCTCTGTCCCAAATGTTTGTCTCTAGAACCGCCGTTTTCCTCACAAACACGCTTCTCTAGAGATAAACAAAAAAGGAACGGAGGAAGTATCTATCTGTCCCGTCCATCCAACTTGTGTGAATCCCATGGATCTGTGGTGGCGTGCTGCGTGCTGTTGCAGGATTCACCGGCGGCTCCACTGCAGCAGTGCAAGTTGGACGCGGACAGGGCGTCGGCGGCTTTCACACTTGCATGACGTACTGATCGTTTACTGACGGACATGTACGTACGCCACCACCGGATCCGAGAAATAAAGCCGCGCAATAGTCAAGAATGGCAGCTACCTACTGTGAATCTGTGATTGGCATGCATTTTGTGCAATCATCCAGCCGTGAACCCTACTATGTGTGATACCAGATATACTCCTACCTCCCAACCACGTTAGGGTCAGTCTCAGTGGTGAGTTTCATTGGTTTGTTTTTAAATTGCCATGTCATATGAAATGAAATGAAATTTGGATGAAACTCCTACTCTCAATGGAGAGTTTCATTTTGTGGTTTTATAGGTATTTAATTTTATGACTCAAGGATAGTTGGTATTCGTGTCAAGAGAGTTTTATGTAGATGAAACTCATTTGTTCTCTCTCTTCTTAATAAATACACAACCATGTTATCAAAAAAGTGCCTACGTGACAAATTTCTAATTAATGCAAATGAAACTCTCATGACACTCCCACGGCCTTATAAGACATTTTGTTTTCAAAATACTTAATTAACTTTTGTTATGTATGTAGACATAGTGCATATATATATTTCTAACTACATACACAGCAAAAAAAAAAACATCTTATAATTTAGCACATCAAACCCAAAGGCGGTCCATAATGAAGCTGCACGCATTTTAGAAGCTAGCATGCATGTCGTAGTCGATCAGATTCTGTATAAATTATTATCGTCACGGAAAATTCATTCCAAGTGCATGCTAGCTCATTTGCTCTCCAAACCAAACTAAATGGCCAGCTACCAACATGAGAACTACGAGTTATGTGCACACGTATGCTGCTACTCCGTACTAGCCAATCATGCACTTAATTGATTTGTTAAACTTTTCATTACTCAATTAGATTTAGGCCATGTTTGGATTCTGGGTTAATGCTAATACCTAGGATTTTTATTAACAGGATTATTAACCTAGCTATTAGTTAAACTTTTGTTTGTTGGGTTCTCGATTTAATAGTCAATCGAAAGCCAGATAATAACTTTTATTTTTCGAAATCGTGCAACCGCAAGACGTATTATATTAAGAGAAGTGAGAATTCATACACACGAACTCACGTGCGCTAAAACAATTGGCCAGCGTGAGTTAAGCACACTAGATAGGAGGCGCCGAATACAACGGCGGTGTAGTTTGGTTGTGACCCTTGAGAGAACTAACTGTGCGACTAATTGGGCGTGTGGGAAGCTAGAGCGCGACAGTCGCTGGCGTGGCTAGCAGCGCTAGGTGAGAGTACCCGGCTGCCACCCACTCCTATGCCTCCTCCTTGATTGTCTTGACGAGTTGTACTGGTGTCCTTGACATGTTGTCGAAGGTCCTCCGATTCCGCTCTTTCCGGTTTCCCAGAAACCAGCGAACGAGGAGTCGAATCCTTTTGAATGTGTTGTGGACTCGTGGCGCGCCTGAGCCACCATAGGACCAAGCTATCATCCACGGTAGGACACAGGTGATCCCATCCCAGGCAGTATGCGGTGCCGGACCTCCCTCGTGAACACGCCACACGACGAGTAGGTGATCCGGTTTCAGGAAGTTGTGAGCACAGCGCGCAGATCTGCCGAGGTCCGCGTAGGCCGTGTCGCATCTCGCTGTCGGCAGTCCACAAAGGCCCATGTAACCCAAGCCGGAAGAATTTGACCTTGGGCGGTGCCGAGGTGCGCGAGCTGTTTGGCGCCGGGGAGCTCCATGGATCCGTGGAAGAAGGTGCGGTATGCCGAGGCGAGGTGTATTTCCCGAGGCCGACCACCTCCGGTCAAAACGGGTCTGTGTTCCCGGTTGGAGTTCAATCCCCGTGTAGCTTGTGCCAAAGCTCGGCAAACTCCATGAGGCCTGCCACCGGAGCGGCGAGGTGATGTCCGTGGTCCACCGCCCGCCCGAAGTCGCGTCAGCGGCGGATCGTGTCCTCCTCCTGCGCCAACCGAGTGGTATAGGCTTGGCGCCGTGGTGCAGACCGGTCCATCGGGATAGCCGTGGAGTCAGTCAAAATCTTGTCCGCGCCCCATCACCAACGGCGACGATGACCGGGTGGCGAACATCCCGGCGACTATGCGCTCCAGCCGTCGGGAGGGAGGACGGAGGACAAAGCGTCCGGCACGTCCTGCGTGTCCATTCCCAGCGCAGACGTAGTGAGAAGCCCGTAACGGTGAGGTCCGGGAGCCCTAGGCCACCATGCTCCTTGGGCGAGCAGGCAATGGGCCACGTGACCTTGCACTTGCCGCTGGCCACCGTCGCAGTTCCCGCCCACACGAACGCCCTTCTCCGCTTGTCGACCTCACCGATCGCCCAAGAAGAAAGCGCGCAGCAAATTGGCTATTAGTTGGACTATTAGCTAAGATGTTTGGATTCACTGCTGCTAATTTTAACTGCTATCAATTACGTAGTAGACTAGTAGTGATGGACCAAACTGAACCTTACTATATATATACATCTACAGGGATACTACTTTTTTAGCTAAGCAAATTGGATTTCTCTATGTCGTTAATCCGTGTGAAATGAAATTATACCATACAAATGTCAAGATGAACACTTCGTTTTCTAGAACAAAATGAGGCGTGTTTGAGTACTTGTTGGGTGTATCACGTTTTACAATTGAGCACTCCTAGCTCCCTCACCGGCCCTTGAGAGAAGATACAAATTAAACCACATGGCACGAAGCAGAGAAGGGCACGACGACCCTTCCCTCCTGTTTCCTTGCATGCATAAAACGTGATACACCCAACAAGAGTGACTGCTGGAACTAAGTCTGCATTCTATCAAGTTGGCACAAAAAGTCCCAAGAATTATATAAAGAAGGCAATGGAATTAAACATGTGAATTACAATTTCCTTTCTCAAATACATGTAATCGACGAATATATTCTCCTACCATTTTTTAACAACATTTGCTAAGAAGTATGAACAGGTCATTGTCCTAAATGACAGGTTATAAAATAATGAAGGTAGTGGCAGGTAATAAGCCATATATGCAATGCAAGCAAAATGATCTGCTGATGTGATTCCGGAATGAGTACTGTGGTTTGGAATGAGAAAACGACCCCAAATACTATTCGAAGGTTTGAAAAGGGTGTGTCCTTGTTCCAACATGTCCGATGGAACAATTAATTGTCAGCAATTATAACTACACGATTGGAACATTCCACACAGTGCTGGAGATTTGGAGCTCCTAAAGTCTGAAATTCTGATGCAGACAGGTCTACCTACAAGGCCTTCTGATTATATTTTATATCACTTGCCTGTCACCTATGACTGATACAATCTCTGATGAGAGATCACTTACCTAAATAAATAACTAGTGTTGTTGGCTTGCACATCCAATTCATCCAAATCCAAATAATGCAGTTTATAATCTGCATTTTAACTATCCAACCGGGTTTATAAAATGCACATAAGCTGCTGCACTGACCTATTACGTACTACACATTATAAAAATGCTGGGGACCCAGAGAAGGCCCTAAGTTAATCTTGACCTAATTTTGAGTCTTACGTGGACGCCCTGCATGTCGAGAGAACTCCCCTAGTGGGGATTTCCCATATAGAAGGTTTAGATTAAGGTGGAGCGTGTTGATGGCGTCCTCATCTTTTGCAAATGCCAAATGGAACCGAAAATAACACAAAAAAAATCTTTAATATGCAAACGTCATAGCAACAGGAATTAAAGCAAAACACTACCAAAATTAATCAGAAAAAAGTGCACCAAGCCTGTGTTGCTGACGGTTGTTGACGGCTGATTTAATGGTATTTTGTGAGATAAAATAAGTTGAAACAAGATGAGGCAAGACAAACGGACAGGCTCAATGCAAGTTGACATGATTGGAACATTCTAGAATGCATTCCCTTTTGAGACATATCGAGTTCTTATTACTGCAGAGAGTCCACCACCAGTCCACCAACCATTTCTTCAGGAGTGCTGTCAAAGCGCAGCATGATGTGTGAACGATTAACATGATTGATGCAAAAATCGAAGACACGGTGCATCGTCCTCCTCAAACAGGAACTCGACACACCAACCAATCCAATTGAAATCTTAGTTGACCTTTGAGTCTTTGAGGTGACTCATTTGGTTCCACAAGGACAATATCGGTACTTAACAACAAGAAGATAAGAAGATCATATCAGTGTCAGGAAAGACACAATTTATGTTTAGTGGAAGCCACATCTTCAGCAACGAAAGTGACAATGTCAATGATTTAAACCAAATCCAATTCCACTAAGGCTCTTGGATGGGCTAAAACCCGTCGGGCTCAGGTTGAGCCAGGCCAAGCCGATCTTCAGCAACGAAAGTGACAATGTCAATGATTTAAACCAAATCCAATTCCACTTTCGAAATTTAACAGTTTTGTCAATTTCCCATGTACTCCGTCTGGTCGTATTTCCTTGTCGTTTTAGACAAGCAAATTGACTTTGTAATTATCACTATATTTGTTATCACAAGCACATGGCATGATGTATTAATGGCCAAACATTAAGCAGTGAAATTTATTCTGAAATGGAGATTGGCACACCTAATGACCTACAAATTAACTAATAGCTAGACACTACAAAACGATATGATCAAGCTAGCTGTCACTTTTGTTTTGTGGTATATTCTCCCAAGGGGAAAGGCTGAAAGCATCTCGTATACGTACTAGACCACAACTATATATACTAGGATGTACGTGTAGTCAATAAGCGGAGGTTTTTCTTATCTCTAAACCATGTCAAGAGTTGAAGGGATTTAAAGTGCATGGATCCAGTCAATGAGGCACGTTACCTTGTCCTGCTACAAAGATTTGTGTAACCGTCTCTGCAGGTTGATTGCTGCAGAGCTACACTCTCCTTCCTCTTTGAATATTCAGAAGAAGCGTGCATGAATGCATAGATTACTGTCCACGGTATTAAACTAGTACCAATGATTCCACCATATTTTTAACTGCATTATTATGGATTCAGTACCGACCTTCCCCAGCTGCTTTCTGTAGCGAGAGCTACGGTGGGTTGGATCGGAGGGTTAAAATATAACGTACTAGACCACAACTACATATGTCAAAGTTGAAGTGCTTGCATCCAGTCAATGAGGCACGTTACCTTGTCCTGCTACAAAGATCTGTGTAGCCGTACGTCTCTGCAGGTTGATCGCTGCAGAGCTGCACTCTCTTTCCTCTCTGAATATTCAGAAGCGTGCAAGAACATTAAACTAGTACCAATGATTCCACCATATTTTTAACTGCATTATTATGGATTCAGTACCGACCTTCCCCATCTGCTTTCTGTAGCGAGAGCTACGGTGGGTTCGACACTTGGATCGGAGAGGTTAAAATACAACGACATGATTGGCGGTTTTATAATCTCCCAGTTGTAGTAACATGCACGCTGACTGGCTCTATATCTTTGCTTGTCTCACTGAATCGTAGTATGTGTAGTAGTGGTCAAGTGGATGATGCAAATCATTAAACTGTGAAGCATGTGTCGTCAGGTGGTTAATGAATCCGCTTACACGCAACTGAATCAAAGTGCCAACAAACCCCTCCGGAACCTAGGCCTTTTTCATTGGCTGAACAAAATGTGTGGCCTCCGTTATTAGATCTTGGAAATAAAGAAGTCAGATCGATAGCGCAAAGCAATGATCGATGACATTTTTTTTGAAGTAAAAGTATAAGTGCACTTCCCGTTAATTATGATCTATATATCATCGTCTTATATATATGATGACTTTGGGCCTCTGAGGTGCAAATAAACTGGTTGGTGTATATAACTCGACGATCAATAAAATTCAGTTTGAAAGGGCAAGCACTTGAATCAATGAATTAGTTTCAGACATATATGATGAGCTGTGAGGCAGGGCGTGCTGGGGTTGGAGTGGTAGCGCCCATCACCTGCCAAACTAAAGGATTGCGATTGGTCGCATGAGATTCATTCAGATACTTTGTTTGCATTGGCCACATCAGTACAGGCACGAGATCTCTCTACCTACCACTACCACATGCCAGTACCAGTAGTAGCAGTGTACTAGCAGATATGATGAATGGACGATAGGTACTTGTAACGGATAGACGCTGCATTTGTTTGTTCACTGCCGGTGCATCAGTGCATGAAGATCAAAGCAAAGCATCTCAGACCGGATCGGAGGAGAGGTTATCATCATGCACATATCGCCGAAGATATGGATATTCAGGTAACTTTGTTGTTCTTACTCATCAATTGAACAACGAATAAGATGAACAGATGAACAACGTGTACGAAGATCTCTGTCCTCGTGCAAGTCAAAAGCCAAGCCCCAGAGACTATCGATAATATGAACGATCGATTGATCACATGCAAAGATATACACTTTCCAGGTTAGTTGCAGGAATATATACATACATGCATATCCAGGTTAGTTGAAGTTGCTCAGGATGGATCACGTGCCCGTCTGGCTCTGGCTGGCATATTCAGCTAGACACACGCACTTACTCGATCTTGATGTCGTTGGCTCGATGAGTCGTACGAACTGATGCATACGCACTACTTGATAAGCTTTGAGATATGGCTAGCTATGCTATGCATGATCTGCACGAATGCCTGATAAAGGCGATAGTCGTTACACGTCACTGTTGTTCTTGATGGGCTCGATCCATGCTTCGCCTCTTGTTGAGTTGAGCCCATGGATGCACGCATGTTACTTGCGTTGCCAGGAACGTGCATGAGATATATGGGGATCGAGAGGCCCGCGCTTCATCAACAAACTCCACCTCGATCATGTGCACATATATGATCGATCCGGCCAGTTGCCACTTGCCACATTACCATTACCATCGATTGGTGGTTCTGTGTCAGCGTCAGGGGGGCCAAATGCACTAATGATGACACGAGTGAATCAAACTGACATTCAAGAAGCAGCTGGACCCACCGCTCCTCTCCACGCCGATACTACGGAAAACCCGTCCGCGCCAGCCGCCCTCCGATGCCATGCCCAAGCGCAGCGCCAGGTTGGCCGCCAAGAGCGGTTCACGACTCCAGAACCCGGAGGCGCAGGCCAGAAGGGTGCTCCTCAAGAAGATCGGGGTTCAGGTGGAGGCTGAGCACGAGGACTCCGTCTCGTTCGACGAGCTACATGCAGCTCTGACGGACCAATGGCGGAAATCAACAAGGGAGGCCATGGCGCGTTCGTCTTCTTGCCGGCAAGAAGCGACGCTTGAGTTGGCGGCGACGCCTAGGCACGCCGCGGCCTGGTCGTTCACCCACTGGTTATCATGATAGGACACAATCTGTTCGTTTGGAATGTGCGCGGGTGGAACTTCGCGGCGCGCGTCGGCGCCCGACACTGTGCGTGAGTTCGTGGACCACGGCGTGTGTCTTTGCCTGGCCTTGCAGAGACAAAGGTCGCTGTGTTCTGTGATGCTTGGTCGCGTGAACTTTTGGGATTGGCCTTTGATTATGTCTTCTTGCCGGCTGATGGTGCATCTGGGGGGATCGTCGTCGCCTGGTCGCGTGAGGAGTGGTCGGGGTCGGCTCTTGCTGGATGGTGGTTGGCGTCGAGAAAGCGGCTGGCCAAGGAGGTGTTCGACTCGTTCTTCCTGCTGATCGCTTGGACGGTTTGGAAAGAACCCAATGCATGGGTCTTCCACAGTGAGGCAACGTCGGTACCGCTCACTGCCTTGAGGATGGTTCAGGAGGCTCAAGATTGGGTTGAAGCCGGGTTCAAGACGCTGCAGCCGGCTCTTAGTGTTTGGTCGCAAAATCGGTCTCCAATGTAATCGTTTTTCAACTCCAGTAGTGTAGGTGTGTGTCCTTTTTCCGTGTTTTGCCGATGTCGTCTCGCCATCGAGGTGTCGACGTAATATTTGCATTTGGTTTTCCATCCTCTTAATGAAATACGGGTGAATGGCCCGATCGCGAAAAAAAGTGAATCAAACTGACACGTCCATCAGATACAGCATATATATGCTGCACGATTTCATTTTGGCCACAGCTGCATCAACTGCATGTAGTGTGCCAAAGTCAGTGTATTGGCGTGCTACGCTGTAGGCTGTATGTATAGCTAGCTCGATATATCGTCGGTCCAGGCCCAGTAAGTTCCAAAAAAGCCGTTACTAGTTCGTGTCAGCATAGCTCATCTGGCCGATTATGACCCTGATGATGTGGAGAGCTTGTCTGCCTGTCGCCTCATCAGCTTGCCGCAACAGGCTAGGCAGCAGGCAACCACTGCCTCCGGTGTATCGTCTCTGCCGCTCCCAGATGGTCGGCAGAGGAACATGCCCATGTCTCCGTCACTTGTGGAAAGAAACCGATCGAACTGCATGCATCCATATGTTTGCTTCTCTGATCTTGTGATGCATGGGGTTTTGGCATATATATAAACTAGTACACGAAGGTCTTTTTTACTAACGGTATCGTCGCTGGTTGTGCGATATCGCTGCAGATGAACGCGATCAGTTGCATGCACAGATGAACAACCAAGATCTCTATCGTCGTGCAAGTCGATCCTCAGCAAGCAAGCTAGAGTCGTCCTCGTCCAGATCGAGAGTGAGACACACGATGGATTGACATCATGTGAACGCGATCGATTGACATGTGAACGATACACTTTCCAGGTTAGTTGAAGATGCTGCGGACGGATCGTCGTGCATGTGTGCCGTCCGTCCGTGTGGCTGGGCGCGGATATATTCAGGCACGCGCACGCACTCGTTAGTCTAGCTACTTGATATGCATGCAAGTCAGCAAGTGCAATGATGCAACGAGATGCGAGATATGGCTACGATCTGCACGCATGAATATGTACGCATAATGTTACTTGCGTTGCCACCTGCGAACGTGCATGAGATCAGATAGGGATCCGTACTCCCTCCATCAACTAACTAACTCGTCCTCCTGATGTGCAGATAATACATGTACTCCCTGATGACCCTGGTGTGGAAAAGCTGTCTGCCTGTCGCCTTAGCTAGCTTTGCCGCAACAGGCTAGGCAGCAGCCACGCAAGAGGACTCTGGTGGCATCTATCGATCGTCCCTGCCACGCAGATAGATGCATATCCCGGCAGGCAGACCAACATGCCAATGTCTCCATCACTCGATCGTGGAATGAGACCTGCATGCTTCTCTCATCTCCTGATGCGTTGTTGGGTTTTGGCATATACGTATTGGCCTCCAAGATTTCTTGCGCATATATATGGCCCACAAACGGGTTATTTTTTTTTTCGCGATCGGGCCATTCACCCGTTTTCATTAAGGAGAGGAAAACCAAATCCAAATACAAAGTTAGCGGGATGCCGAGCGCACATCGGGCCCACAAAACAAAATAAAGCACAACAACACAAATGACAGAAGCAAGAAACCTAACTAGGAAGGAACCCATAAGGCGATTACAAGATAACCATGTCGCGACTAGACCGCCGCACTCTCGTACGCGCACCGATGCGCCGCTTCTTCCCGAAGGAAGACCTGCATGGCCTCCATGTTGACCTCGGCGTCGGGGCCCGTGAGGGCAGCCCGCGGCTTCGGCAAAAGGAGACCGCATCCTCACGCTTCGGCCTCGACCTCGATCCCCATCTTCTTGAGCAAAACTCTCCGTGCACGATCCTTCGGGCATGGGAGCCCGGCCGCACTCTTTGCGGCGAGCCGTGCCGCTGCGTTTCGGCATTAGCACGGAGCGTCTTGGCGTGGGCCGCGTTTTCCTCAAGGCCGGCGTGGAGAGTATGGGCGGCTCCGCGGCCTCTTGAAAGCGTCTATGAACTCATCAACCGACGGCCACGAGCACCGGCTCGGTAGTGCGCAGTGATGCACCCATCCTCGTCGCCACCGGCCTACGAGTGCCACCGGCGTCGGGCCGGGAGGTCATCCCCGACCTCGGATCGCGGCCAGAGCTCACCGTGCTCACTGAACCCCTGGCGGCAAGGGTGGGGTTGCTTGCGAAGATCGAACACAACGGTGGCCCGGTGGAGCGGCGAACTTCGGCCTCAACCAAGTCGGCCCACCACCATCGTCCCACCGGCCACGAGGCGGCCTCTTTGGTTTCTCGGTGTGGATGAGCGCGCGACGACGGATCTGCGCGAGCTCATCAAGCATCGGTCAACAAACAACAGAGTCCGCAATCCCGCCCGACGAAGCACCGGCGGGTCAACGCGGCGGCATTGTCGGCGACGACATCGTCGGCGCCGCCGCCGGCGACGGCGGGCGTAGCTAAGCGCCCACCAGCGGCGTGTGCGGCTCCAACGAAGAGAGGGCGCCCCACCCGCGCCCTCGTCGTCGGTCGAGGGGGCGGACAAAGAATCGTCAACGCGGATCGGGGCGCGCGTGCGGCGGCGCCCCAGAGCCCCCTGGGCGCTACCACCGCTGTCGACGCGCCAAGGCCGCCCTGGCGCTGGCCGCACGGACGGGGCTCGCTCGAAGGGCACGCGAGGTTGACGACGGTGTCGGTGTCGACGGTGTCTGCAATCCCGGCTCGATGCCTCGTTCAAGGCGAAGAGGCGCGGGGCGAAAGGGCGTATTGGGCGGCGTGTGGTCGGCCGCCAAACGGTTGAAGCACAGGCCGACGAGGGAAGGCGGCCTGACAGCGGCCGGTGACGCGGGAGAGGTGGTGCACGGCAACGTCCACGGCGACGGCGTTGGACAAGCGTGAAGCCATCTGCGTCGGCCGTGGCCGGCCGTTGGTGCACGGGCACCGGCCGGGCGGTTGTTCACCGAGTCGCAGTATGCGGGCACCGAGCGGCCGGCCGAAGCCATCGGGGACGACGACGGCGGCGGCGACAACGTCGGCGCCCCTTCTAACGGGTGGCGGCCGGGCGTGGCGCGGCCGAGCCCCGCGCAGCGCCGTGGCGAGGGCGCCACCTCGAGGCTCGACGGGCGGCAACCGCAAGGTACGGCGCCCATCGCTGGAGGGTGACTCGTCGGCGGAGACATCGTCGTCATCCGCCCACCGCCGATGCCGCCGCACGCCCCGAGCGACTCGAGGATGGAAGGGCACAAAGATGGGGGGACAGGGTGGACGACCGACTGATGACGGGTAGGACGGGCGGACGAGGACGACATCGGGGTCAGAGGCATCACCGCATCCCACATCGTCCTCGTCCGAGACCACTTCGACGCAGAGTAGCGAGCCATCTGTGACACCGAGGCCCCAAGACGACGCACCCAGAATCGGCGGCCCCTCGGCGACCGACCCAGGCACCACCGTGGCGGCAGCCGAGAAGGGCGGCATGAGCTGGGGAACCGCAGTCCCAGCTTCCGACCCGGGAGGCACAGGCTGCTGGTTCGCCGGCGAGCAGAGGCCGGGTCCCCGGCCCGGTTGACGACGCGATTTGGGGGCCGCGGCAGCGTCCCCAACAGCTGGGTTGTAGAGGATGCCCGCGCCGCGGTCGTCGTCAGCGGCGCTGGGGAGCTCGGACCTCCAGCACCCCCACCATCTCGGGCGCCGGGGAAGACCCGGGACGCACGGCGGCCGTGGCAGGGAGCACGGAGCTACCCGCAACTGCGGTAGCCGCGGCGCTGCCCGGAGCAGCGCGCCCGGCGGCAGCATCGGGGCAGCACGACGAAGAAGCGACAACAGCCACAGGAACCACATCCCCGCCCGGAGCGGTAGCAGGCTCGACGGGCAGCGGCTCCAGGCAGCACGACGAGGGGACAGCAGCAGCTGCGGGAGCTGCGGTCCAGCCCCTAGCAGCATGCTCGACCGCAGCAGCAGGCGCGGCGGGCAGCCGCCCCGGCCAGCACGACGGACAGAGACAACCCTCACTGCAGCAAATCCCGGAGGAAAAAGACGCACCAGAAGGTAGATCATGGAGAGGTGATGCCGGATCTGTAGTTGGAGGGAGGATTTTGGCAGGATTTAGTGGAGATTTTGGTGGATTTGGTTGGTGAGATGGAGGGGGCGGACGAGCGCCTGAGGGGAGCGGATGGGGCTCCAACGGCTCCATCCCCTACAGTATTGCAGACTCATATTAGTGGATCTGAACTTGGTTAGTCTTGCCCGTTTTCCCACAAACGGGTTATCGTCTTCTCCTTTCTTGTGCCAATGGCCCACAAGGATTCTTGTATTCTTTGTTTGAGCCTGCTAGCTAGCAGCTGCTGGCTTTTATTCGTGGCCAATTTGGCCATGCAAGCATAAGTACGTGCAAGCGTATATAACTTTCCCACCTCCCAACATTATTGTACCAAACCACCAATTATGTCGATCGGTATTTCAAGTGGCTTCACTGAAAAAAACAATCAACTGTAGTTTGGTACAATTCAGATTATAAATAAACTTCATCTCATACTAGTTCGTTTCAGAAATCAGAATTCAGAAAAAAAAAAAAAAAAAAAAAAGCTGTTTTGACATCTCATACTAGTCCGTTTAAGAAATCTACCAATTGTTTCTGTATTTTTCACAAAGTCCATAATTGGTACAGGGCTATAGAGCAGTAGTAAGAAATTTATGGATTTTTGCCGGCACTTAATTGTATACTTGCTCACTACTACAGTACGCATTTCTTGGGGCGGTTTAAGAGGGTTTGTAGGAGCAGTTTCCCTAGCCACCTCTAAGTATAGGATAGCCGTCAAATATGATGTATCATGTGCACACCTGGACTTATATGCAATCATGCACACTTCTAATCCGGACCACAGGATGTAGATCCTAGGGGCACGATTGGGGAGGTGGAAGGGGGATTTGCAAAATTGTGATTAGAGCAGGAGTTAAGTGTAAAATTACCTAGCTCTTGGATCAGCATCCTATGGCCCAGATTAGAAGTGTGTATGGTTGAATATAAGTCTAGTGTGCACAGGATACATTCTCGTCAAATATATTTGTAGGAACATCTGGTAACTCTAGCCGCTCCTACGAAAACAATTTGTAGGGGCGATTCAAACACTAGCCACCTCTATCATTTTCATGTGTAGGGATGGTTCATTCTACAGCCGCCCTTACATTTTGATGAGGGCATGACACCTATGGATACGCCCATAAAATCTAAAGATAAAGTGAGCTCGCTCCCACATTTGTATAGTGAAATTTTGTACAATTCACTTGGTTCCACATGTACGTGTCACTATTTTATTGTAGGTACAAATGGGTCTCAAAGTGCAAGTCCACCGGAGTTACGCTTTTCGGTTCGTCGGCAGAGATGACAAGACTCCATTGGGAAGACCATAACTCTTTCATCCGAAGTGCGATCGAGGTCAATGAGCACTTGATGGAAAGATTATTTTATAAGCTTTCAAATAGATCTAGTCCTGCTTCAATATCACGTTGGCAAGGCTTTCGAATCATCAAGACAATCCGTCGTTGTTTCTGCCGAAAGCAACATCGTCGTCATGGGCCTGATATTCACCCTTGGGACCCCGGCCCAAGTTGGAGTGTGCCCCAAGGGCGTGGAGAACATCTTTGGGATACCCAAGGACGTTCTCCACCTTGGCCACCACCTTAGGGGGTCAGCAAAGGCATCCAAGCCAAGTTGGAGGCCCACTCCACGTCGAGTTCGAGTCCATCTCGGGCTGTTGGACCAGTCAGTAGTAAAACGGATGCCCAGGTCGCATACGGACTCCGTTTTGGACGATCCATACATGGATGGAAAGATAATTTCATAAGCTAACCAATGGATTTGGTTTGAGGCCCAAATTCCGTCGGAATCAACGGGAATCGTCGAAACAAGTTGACGTCCAGAATCTGTCGGGGCGCCAAAAATCGCCGTCTTTTGGGCCGTTTGGGCCTTGTAACGTGTTAGGGTTGCTTAGTGACGTGAGTAGGGGGTCCTTGGACGCCCCTTTAGCTTTATAATCAGCAGCCGCCGCCTCCATTAGGGTTTGGGTTTTGCTTAAGATTATTCTGTCCATTGACGATCGCCCGTTCATCGGTTTGTGAAACCCACGTTGAGATCTTAATCATTTATCCGCAATTGTCACTTTACTTGAGTTGCGTATTATCTTGTTCTTGCTTGTGTTCTTCGATTCGCAGCGGGGATTAGCCTTCTTGGCGAGGTCAACCGCTTGTGACACGGTTGATAACCGAGGAGACGTGGTGCTAAGGTTGCGGGGGTTCGGTCTTTGTGATCCGGCGGATCGGTGTGTCGCCCGACCAAATCGATAGTTATCTTGAACCCGACGGAAGATCGGGAATCACGTCCCCCATTACATTTGATTTTGCCTCAAAAAAAAAATCGACTCTTGAACCGCCCTTACAATTCAATTTCGCACAAAAAAATTCAAAACATGTAATTCAAATCTGAGTAGAACGTATACACATATATGATTTCTATATATTATTATATGTTGTATTATTATTATGAAACAAAGACCGAGCCTTGACATGAATCAAAGTTTATTTTCACCGAGTATTTATAGGAAATATATAGAAATGATACATAGATAAATGAAAATAAATAACATAATAAAAAATATAATAATAATAAAGAATAGAATAAAGCATATATAAAATAAAAAATCATCTAATAAATAAAAATTGAATGGAAAATCACATCAATAGTATTTAAATAACCTATAAATTATGAAAGTAAAACATGAAGATAAAAAAAAATAATAAGAGTAAAGCTAAAAAGAGAAAAAAAGAGTAAAATAAAATGACTTATAAATACTAAATGTACATAATAATACCTTAAAGGTTAGATTATAGTAGACGAAAAAACAAATAGAAGAAAGAGAAATAAACATGTAATAAAAAAAAATAGAAAATAGGAAATAAAAAGCTAACATTCGTACCTAAAGAAGCAAGGAAAGAGAAGAAAAAAAAAATAAGAGAAATGAATTTTTTTTTGCGAGGAAGAGAAATGAAATACAAAAGAAAGGAATAAGGAAAAAGCAAATACACATAAGAAAAACAAAAGAAGAGTAACAAAAAAATAGAAAGAGAACCACGTTAATCATACAGTGCTTGACGTGGGTGAACGAGTGGGAGCACCTCCCGCCGTTCCTCAGGCTGACTACATTTAGCGGGCTGGAAATGAGTTGGGCCTCCAGATTATCGGACTGGAAATGAATTGGGCCGAGTAATTCGGGTTCGGGTACCCGAACCCGCCTCTCCCTCCTCTCCCTCTCCACACCGCGGACGGCGACATGGCGGCGGCAGCGGCTCGCCTCGGCCTCCGCGCCCCCGTCAGCGTCCTCGCCGCCGACGCGACCTCCGTCCTCCCCGCGCCCCCGTCAGCAACCCCGCCGCCGCGACCTCGTTCCTCCTCCGCGCCTGCGCCAGCACCCTCGCCGCCGGCGCCTCGAAGTCGGCGGTCGCCAGCGCCGGCGATGCTCCCACAGCCAACACCATTTGGCTGGAGAGGGAGCTTTCGAGGGTGAGCTCCTCAGAGGGGGCCAAGATCGACGCTCTCCATCGTGACGCTCTCGCCATGGCGACGGAGCTGGCGGCGGCGAAGGCTGCTCACGCCGCTGCCATCTCCGACTGCAAGCGCGCAGCGGCCGGGACAGCGGCGTGGAGCTGTGTCGTGGGTGGGTCCTTTCTTGCCATTTTTTCTGATGTTAGATGAGTAGAATCTTCACCATTGTGCGGAGGTGCTAGTTAAGTCTGGATATCCTAGTTAATGCTGCATTCTTCCTTAAAGCTGGATGTTTGAGTATGATTGTTTGCGTTATCTGAATGAACTTGTACTCTTTGATACTCAATGCTTGGGAAAACAGTAGTTGAGTGAAAATGCTCTGGAAATGCAGTCATCAGACATGTTTAATTTAAAACATCACAGGCTTAATTGGAGTTCTGTCAGTCTGAATATTCTGTCAGACAGAGATACACAAGTTGATTCGACTGTTCAATTTCAGTAAAATAGTTTTTTTTTTCAGTTTAAAGACTGACTTCAGTTCAGCAGAGCTTTATGATATGTTGTTTGTAATGTTAAGGCGTGGGAACAAAATTAACTCCAATAAGCAGAGTACACAGATACTGAGTTAATTGTAGTTTGGTTTTTACTAAATAGATTTCTGATACCAGTTCAGATACTGAGTTAAGTTTCAACAGAGCTTGGTGATGTTGTGCAAAGGCTAGGGTCTAGCGACACAAAATCTGGAAGTAGTATACACAAATGTAACAGGATCCAGCGCAATCTTCATGCGTGTTAAGGTGCTTAGCCCACAAACAGATCAACGCCTTCTGTCAACAATACACATTTCAGACTGAACTGATATAGATTAGGGACACTTGAACGGTGTGTGGTCATTTATAATCTGAGTTTGAGTATGAAAAAAGATGACAGGAGCGCCTCTACTTCCTGAGTTCCTTCAGCTTGGAAAAAGAAAAATGTCTAGGGGTTAGATGCTTGGTATGTTTTCCTGAACATTGGTTTATCTTGTTTCCTTTCTTTTTATGCATGATGAACTATCTCGTCTGTTTGCACTGATTTATTTGTTGGAAAATACAGTGCTGAGTCACCTTCAACCTTGATCTTATCTTTTACGACAGCTAGGTCCGTTTACAGCTTATCGGAGCAAGCACCATACAGATTTCAGTTTTTTACTAAAATGACTAGTTTCTGAACACCAGTCATTTTTTTAGTATTTTTCTTCAGTTTTCAGTTAGGCTATTTTTTTCCGTTTAGCAATTGTGCTTGATTCATTGTTTCCGAGACCTTTGTTGGTTGTCAATCTTTGGTTGTGCTTGATTCAGTGTTTCCGAAAGCAAAGTTGATGTACTTTGTTCAATTTCAGTTGATGTGAGTTTGCAATTTTCTTTGGTTTCAATGTGCATTTCAGTGTTTTTTTGTCTGCAGCTAGTTTGTATCAGCTCATGAAGGAGCAAATATTTTTGGACAGAAACAGTAGCCATTCCATTTTTTTTTTTTTGGTACATCATTTTCTGCAACAGTGGATCAGTATTTCAAGTAATCATTAGCTCTTTATTGGAGCGCTTTTTGAAATCCTAGTTTGCGTGAGCTAGTGCTTGCGATTGGTCAGTTTCAGAAGTAGTGCTCCCCCTCCTCCTTACTTGGCAAGGGATGTGCCACTATCTTCTGAACAAGTCTTTCAGCAAACCTCTCATGAATCAAGGCAATGGTGAAACAATTCCTAATGACGCACAGGCTCAAGTGAAGAGAACAACTTTTGTAATGAGATTCCTGTGGGGTCTATTGCTGTACTTAAACAAAATAATCTGCGGATACAATTGACTACCACATACCACAGGATTATTGTACAATTGACTAGTTTGAGCACATTCTTATTGCTGTGTATATACATGTCCAATTGAACGACAAGCTCCGGTGCTGGAACTTGTAGTTGTAGCACGTACACAATACATGGCAGCGCTCTACTAGAGTAGCAGCTACAGTATTTTTACAGCCACAGTACAACCACCAGCTGGGCTTCTTGGAGCAGCTTTGCCTGCTCTGATCTACTAGATTTCAGTTAGGCTTTTTTTTCGTTTAGCAATTGTGCTTGATTCAGTGTTTCCGAGAGCTTTGTTGGTTGTCAATCTTTGGTTGTGCTTGATTCAGTTTTCAGTTGATGTGCTATCAGTCAGTGGTTAGCCTAGTTAGTTAGGACCAAGTCAGCCTGACACTTCTTTCAGCTGTTGTTCAGTTAGTAAGTTTGTCTATCAGTAAGTAGTTAGGTAGAGTTAGCAATCTTGACGAAGGTATGCCAAATAGTTTCCTGTATTTTTAAGCATCAAATGTCATGCTACCTCCTAACTACCATGCTTCTATATTTACAACTCCTGTTATTTATGCTAGAAAAATTGAAACAGGCATTGAATCTGGTCAGGTACTTTGTACTTTCTCTCATTTTTGAAGGATTTCGTTATCATATATGCATAATGCTACTCCAAAAAAATCATTTTTTTTCAGGGAGAAGCATATGCATTTGAAAACTATGAACTTAATTGCTAGATTTTGACTTCAACTATGCCAAAAACCTTATGCAGTCGTCATATTGTCCCTGTCTGGATTTCTGAGAGGGAAGAAATGTGTCGAACCCTTATCTTGGATCTTCACTGCCTTTGTTTTTCAATTTAGCCCTAGGAGCAACATGCATGACCCTAATAGTAGATGTGGTTTATTGTTTCAGACACATAGTGGTACATCGTCGGTGGTTCAATCATGTACCTGCTAATCCATTCTGAAACCTTACTATTTTGTCAGATGACAACTAGTTCATGTGCAATTTTTCTGGAATATCTGCTCATGAACTAATCAGACTTTAGATGAATGCTAGTGCCATCTGTCTATACATATATTATTTTGCAGGATAATAGCTAACATGGCTGCAAAACTAGGAATTTTTTGATGAACCTGACAACTTACTGCCACTGGAATAATGGGCAGCATTTTTCCGTTTGTTTCTGAGTAACTTGTATTCTAATATCTCAGTTTTGCAATGATATGCCTGGAGTTTATATCGCAATGGTGGTGTGTTGAGTCTGCTTCTCAACTGCTCACGACATTGGGGCATCTGTTTTCATGCGTCTTCCAGGACAAGAGGGCCTGGTAGGAGGTCTAGGATCTGAATTATGTATGCAAAATCGATGACTGGTTAGCAGTTGCATTGGTGTTTGATTTGTTTGCCGTTGAGACTTCGAGTTGAGTTATTGGATATGTTTGCTAAAAAATGTGAACAAATAATGTGCTACCAGACATTTTTGTTTCCTTTTCTGTTTCTCTGCAATGGTGTGCTCTATAATACTGTCCATTCATTACCTTTGCAAGGTCCTAGAATGAACCATAACTTCGATTTATGGATGAATGGATGCTTCGTAATGTTGATGCATATTGTCGAAAATTTTTATTTCTATTTAATGATCTTGCACTGTGTTCCCATGATGGGCCTACGTTGCCACATCTGCCATGACAAGTGCGTGTGGTCTGGAGACAAAAAAAAAAAATAAAATAAAATAAAAAGGCCAGGGATGGAGAGGTAGCCACGGTAGGGCGGCCCAACTGCGTCATCTCCCATGTTGATATACTGGAGATGATGCGAAGGCCGAAACAGGAGGGGAGGGCTTGGGAAGGGGGCCATCATGCTTGGCCAGCCCACCATGGTGTGGACGATAGGGAACGAATCGAGGAATGTATAATGGGCCCAGTAGAATTTAACGGCGACTTTCAATAAAAGTCTTACTGACTCCCCTAAAAAAAATAAAATAAGAGTCTTACTGACATGGTAGCTATGGAATTACAAGTGAATAGCATGGTTGGAACTTCCGTTAGGAGAAATAAGGAAACTGAGCTCTACCAAATAGAAAAAATGATGTAAACTGAAATATATTTGTTTTTGTCAGGAAGCGGAGTATTAAAAAAGATGATACATAATCTAAAATCACTACACCACCATCGAAAATTGAATTATTCCAACTTGTATTTTCAAGTTCAAGTTCACGTAAGAAATGCAAGGAGAAATGAATTGTACTCTATATAATAAGGCCCATTCGTTTCGAAGCGCAGCCACTCTGTATTTTTTGAATTCCTTATTGAATGATTACCGTGGTTTGATTTTCCTTCTCAAACTTTAGAATCGGCTATCTTACCTTTCAACTCTAAAATCAGCTTAAACTATCTCCTTGTATTGATGGGTTACACGTGCTTTTCAAGGCGGTATTATTGTACAATTGACTGGTTTGAGCACTTTCTTATTGCTATGTATATACATGTCCAATTGAACGACAAGCTCCGGTGCTGGAACTTGGTAGTTGTAGCACGTACACAATACATGGCAGCGCTCTACTAGAGCAGCAGCTACAGTATTTTTACAGCCACAGTACAACCACCAGCTGGGCTTCAAGGAGCAGCTTTGCCTGCTCTGATCTCATGATCAGTTGAGGTGCTCCTTTGGAACACCCTCTGATCATGCCCTTATTCTTCAAAAACACACCCTCTGACCATGCTTATTAACACACCTGGTCGTATACGTACGTAATACGTACATGTACACTTGTACTGTTTGTACACGCCGAACGGTGCATCTCATATCACAAAGCACGCACCACTCGAACTTTGTTGCATGCCCATCACGAGCAGACTAACCTGCGAACTGCTGGCGGCGCGACGCCGAGCGGAGGAGCGGCGACGCAAGGCTGCTGCTGGCCCTGGCCGCTGCCGGCGACGTGGCCGGGGACATCGACGACGACACGGCGTGCCAGCTGCTGCTGCTGCTGCCAGGGTCGACGACGCAGCAGAAGAGCGCCGACAAACCACACGGCTGGTGGTGGTGGTGGTCGCCGTACAGCAGGCGGCTTCCGACGGCGACCTGATGCCTCGCCTTCCTGTACTCCACGATGGCTCGGTACACCAACGGGATTAGGCCTTCCATTACAATGGCGACCGAGAGCTTGCTACCTGGTTGCTGAGCTCGAGCTCGAGCAAGAAGTGAGCCACACTCAACGATGCTATAAAAGGGGTGGTCCTCTCAGGAGGAGGCTACTATAGCAGCTGTTGACCTGCTGCTGCTTTTCACCTATAAATCCAAGACGTAAACGTCTCACCAAATCCCCTAGTTAGAGATTTTTCAAGTGGCATCCGGTGAGTGTGAATGTGAATCCTTCCACCGCCCCGGCCGATGCTTTATCTGCAACTGTACCTGCAACTGCTGCTTCGTAGCTCTTCCTGTCACTGCATCACTGATGGTCAAGTCTTAGTCTCTGGTGTCTCATTCTTGCTCAGTACACATGGTGATCAAATCACAGTGATAAATAATTGTAGAGGGAGATGTGATGTGAAGGAGGTGTGAGCTTAAATCTTTGAATCATTTGCTGGTGGCGGGTAACTTTCACTACTGGCAACAACAGGGCGGGAAATATATAGATCAGATAGGTTGGGTCGTCGATTGATGGCCGACATTGATCTTCTCCTTGAAGATGAATATCGGACAGCGTGGATGCTTGTGGACGCGAAGCTTCAGAGCTATGCATCCTCCATTTAATCCAGTACATGCTTCTTTAAGCGGCTTGCAAAGGAAAACTTATCTGAAGTTTTGGTTATACTGTTACTTTGTCATCGGATACTTGCACTTCTGCAAAAAAAACATTTTTTTTTAGAACGAATCTGCAAAAACATGTTCAGCTTTAGTAATGCCAGAAGCCCATAAGCACAGTCAATACCTTACCACTTACAAGCAGGGAATAATGAAATGTATCATGTGTGTAGGGAACTTGGATCACAAGATTGATGGTACCAATAACAAACAACTCAACTTCAGTTGCTTTAGTTCACTCAGTCGATAGAACGACATCGACAACTCTGAAACCAAGCACTTGGCAATTGGAATTTAGCGGCTATACACTTGGAAGTCCACAATCCATTATCGAAAAGACAAACCAAAGTTTGGGGCACTCACGCACGCACACGCTCCACTGATTTGCCCTCTTGATGTGCTCGTCTCACCAAAAAAGCAGTAGCCAAGAAGCCAAATCTTGGCACATCAAAGTATCTAACTCTGCACCTATCTCTGTTTTAAATCTCTTCTTTGATCATGCTTTATTCAGTGCAAACGAGATGAATAAGACTAGTTGGTACTTTGTTCCAAGCCTGTTACAGTTAACAAAATGAATAGCATGGAGTATGTGTGATATGTCCATGCAGCTCCATGTTCCCAGCACACCTGCTGTACGAAGTGACTGGCTACCTGTAGAAACAGAATGTGTCAAAGCATTTTTTAAAATTCAGTTCAGGTGCTGGGTAGACATCAAAAGGTCAGAATGTTCTGAATAGTGAGCTCTGGTTAGCTGATTGAACTATAATGAAGCCAAAAAGAAGTGCTCAGCATTCCTTAGCTTGAATTTTTACAGCTTACCAGATGCAGAGGAAGATTAGGAGAAAACAGTTTCAAAGCTTTGCCTTCGAGTTTCAGATGAAATTCTAATAGTCCATGGTAGATTAATTATCAGTCGGTCTCATTGTAAAATCGTCATGTTGAGCTTGCAACTAACTTGAGCATTCGGTTTCACTTGTACAGGATGATTACGCTTCTCCTGTATGAAAACGTATTCGAAGAATACATGTACTAGACAAAGTAGCTATACGTGATAGAGTTAGCCACGCATACGTCCATGAAAATGGGTGCATGTATATGAGCATCAACTTCTACACTATGCATAAAATAAAAGTTATGTCAAATTTGTTAGGTAATGCAATACCTAAGAATGGGGGCCTACTGCACGGCAGTTCCCTCCTAGTTTTCTATTGTGGCTTTGACATTTATGATATCGTTGTTTAAAAGGGAAATAGTGATTAGTCCTAGTTTTTTAAATTTGATGATTTACCCATTTATTTTTAAATTCGAGGAAGAGGTTGCCCATATGTTGGCCCTTTTATTGTTAGAGGTATTGTAATTTTATTTTACCCCAATTTCAGGATTTATTAGTATTTGTAAAACTAGTTTCCACGCTTAAGAGATGACAAGACAAAACATGTTCATAGTCACAAGTCACAAAAAACCAACCAGCCAAATTAGAGTTTTATTGCCATCAATAACATTGTATATTGTTCTCACCACAAAGGATTCCAGTTGGTTCTCACCACAAGGATTCCAGTTCAAACTCAAAAAGGACTCAACAGGGACACTTCATAGTCAATCTTTTTGCACTCAACAACGTAGCAATTCTTATTGGAAATAATTTATTCAGATAATTTTTTAGAACAACTCATTTAACCAAATACTGTATTGTATATTTCTCGAAACCATCGTTTTATCTATTTTTATATGTTTGCTACATGTATGTTATCATATACTAGTTCTGTGACTTCTGTCCACGTCAGAGCCAGTGTGGTACTTGTCCTGCCAAAGCTGAATGGCCTTGGTCCATGTGGCCCAACTTGAAGTTGAAGCACGTCCCAACCCAGAGAGAGTATTATTGCTCTTAAAAAGGCCCAGTTAGAGACTTCGGGAAACAAGCATGAAAGCCCAGAGACTCATCAGCAACGATGAGATACCGATTTGGATTAAAAAAAAAACGATGAGATACCGATACTCTTTCAATGTGTCACATCAAAGTAAGTTCCCATATCAGATGGCCATGTTTGGATCTTTCAAGCTAAAAGTTAGCTGCATTAGCTAGGCAGCAACTAATAGTCCTTCATTAGCTTGGATGGTCGGATAGTTTAATCTAAGCTAGGTCGGTTAAATCGTCAAGAGCCTTTTTAGCTATTTTTTTTATTTTTTATTATTCTAACCGACTCAAATGCATTTTTCAATGTTGTTTCAACCATCACTTATTATTTGTTTTTTTTTTTCATGGGGCACTACTTGAAATGACGAGGTATGAAATTAATTATATTGGGATTGATTTTAGAAGATTTTACTTGTGCTTGTAATATGGGTCCCAAAAATTTTTTTTAGCGGTCCCTAAACTTGTAAAATATTGTCATCTAGATCACTAACTATTGAACTTTCATATAGGGGTTCCTAAACTTGTATAACAACTAGTTAAGCGCCCGTGCGTTGCTACGGGATAACTAAATTTTATCTAAAAACATACGAGATCACATGATAAGATAACAATAATGTTAAATCAAGTCACCGAGCGCGCAAAGATCACACTAACTCTACCGCATAGACAAAGAACACATCCCTGTCTTTGTGTTGTCCGCCCTTTCCTCCCTCACCTAAATAATCTATTGTTTCTAAAAAGAAAATAATAAATTCCCCATGTGTACAAAGGTGGAGTAAATATGTAACAAAAACTATGCCATGGAATTCAAAAAAACTCGCATTTTGAAGAAAACTAAAAGAAAAGTGAGAATTAGACCATAGAACAACGATTATTCTTAGAAGACAGTGATATATATTTGTTGAATAATTAGGATTAGTACATGTGGTTTGTTTACAGGATGAGAAGTATCTTAGCAGAAATGCAAATCTTACATGGCCAGAGAGTCACAAACAATGCTAGCCAACTCTTGAAAGGATATCTTTCTACATTATGTATATTTATTACTACCCTAGAGTAGTTAATTTGAATATAAGATACAAGTTGACCATATAGCTATGCCAAAACAGAGTTCAATTATGTTCATCATCATATTAAGGCCCATGTTTCCAAGTCGCTCATGCAGCATGAACCCTTCCACCGGTAGCGACCAAGGCTCTCTCGTGATAAGTAAAGGAAACCCAACACTGCAATTTTGACGTTACTTTGTTGATGATAAGACTTCAAAAATCAGTCAGAGACAAGCTTCAAGAGATCATACTGTTTAGGTATTATAGTCAACGGGCATTAGTGTAATCTCCTAGTTTAGGGTTTTACTAAGTCTCTCTTGTACTCTATATATTGTCCCCTTTGGGCTTCAATAGTATCAATTTATTGTGTCTCTTTATTCGTCACACATACTTAGTGGACATGATGTCTTACAGTTAAGATAATCCTTCAAGCTAAACCTCTCCTAACAGTTATCCCTCGCAGCCGATGCAAATAAAAAATTGTGTTAGTTATGTTCCTCAAATAGAAAAAGGCAAGTACTGAAAGAAAAACAACAACAGAAATCGAAGTACCTGATATCCTGGTTTTGTGAATTCCTTAACACCAAACCAATTGCCATCGGCTATTTGATGGGAATAATATATTCAAGCCCTTTCTTGAAGCAGTAAGATGATGTAGCAAATACAAATTAGCCAAAGAAACTATAAATTTGAGGCATATATTTCTAACATGCATACCTCGTGATGCTATCTCCCCGGCGCTCCAAGCATTCTGATTGTCGTACAATCAAACAAGTGAGGATGAAATGCATAATTTGGAAACTGAAAGTACATGAAATTAATACACAATTACGAAATTAATTCGGTTCTTTCTTTGGGATCCCAGGTCATGCAGAAGATACACAAATAGGAAATCCCTTATAATCATTCAATGCAAATCTCTACAGTATGTTTGCTCATTTTAAGTGAAGATACTAACTTTTCGAAGAATGGACGTGTTCTATTCACGTATTATCTATCGAATCCTATGTGCGCGCTAATCCTAATTGGCTTCTCTCTTCTTATGATAATCTTCTCAACCAGATCAAGACGATTTTCTGACTTGTGACTAACGGCTGACTGTACTATAGAAGAGTAGCGCATTCGAACTCCTCTCTTTCCATCCAGCCTTAGTGGCCCCTCTCTGATAAGGTTTGAAATCAAAACGAAAAAAAATGACAAATCTGGTCCGATGGCTCTTCTCCACTAACCACAAGGATATCGGTACTCTATATTTCATCTTGCCTTGTAACAACAGTCTATTCCACCCGATGCACAAGCCTAAAAAGCCTATTCTATTTATTTGCTAAAATAGTCCAATTTGACGTAAACTGTTTTCGACAACTTATCTCTATGTTTTATTAATTATTATACAGTAATCCAGTAAGTTAAATTCCAGTCATACTATTTTACAGAATAAGCAATCCAATTCGTGAGTAATCAAACTGAAGAGCATAACTACACATCCTGCTATCTGCAAGAAAAAAATTGGGATATTAAAACATCACCATGTCCATCCAGCTTACTGGAAACAAAAGAAAAACTTTGGTAGCTGGACCCCCAAACAAATCTAAACAGTCCACTACATTGAGCTCATTTTCCTATTGCCTATAATCATAGTTGTTTGTTACCGGTAACACCAAGACAGGCAATATAATAATCTCTGATGCATGACCACCTTTGAAAAGGGACAAATAAATTTTTATCTCATTATCAGCAGAGATTTGAAAAGGTCCTACACTATTCCGAACCTGGACACCTAAATTTTTGTCTCATTAACAGCAGAGATTTGAAACGGGACACCTAACAACAGCAGGACTACCTTTGCTTTCTAATTCACTGACCATGCATGCAGATATCATCACTTTCATAAGCATATATTTATTCATAACAGTGACAACTATCCTGCTCCTGATGCTAGGTATTCCAGTTGATAGATAGAACAAATGACTAAATCATTGACAAAATCAAATGTAAAAGTGTTTAGGTTTTGGGCCCAATCACAGTTTAGGAAAGTCCTCTACTTATGATTTAGACCAAATCACAGTTACAATGGGGCTCACACAGGATTTAGATCAAATGAAAGTTCAGACAGTATTAGAGCATTCAAGTAGTTGAACCTGTACATGAGAGGTATTCAGAAATTCATTCAATGAGAACGTTGCCCAAAAAAAAAATATCACATTACAAGACAGGGTTTGCATGAACTTGAAATTTCTAAAACCAATCGAAATAAGCAGCTTGTAGAACTTAGAAGCACTGACGTGGAGAATGCTTGAGGGATCCAAGATAGAGAGAATGACTGAACCACAGGAGCAGAGAACCTGAGATTGCTGGCACGATGCGGGATGAAGCATGAGCTGCAGTACTTGGGCTTGTTTGGATGCAACCCTGGATGAATTTTGCCTGAATGATTGCTGCCTGTACCTTGCCCGGATCGTATTTGGTTGGAGTCCTGGAGAGTAGCACGGACCAGGCAACTACTTATCTTCCCAGGCGACCAAATTCGGCGCCTGGCGCTTCATGCCTTTGCCCGGGCTTCTCTACTCTGTATTAATGAGCTATGGGCCCACAGGTTGAACTTTTCCAGGGCAACAGGCTTAGAACCAAACAGCCGATCTTCTAGCTGCCCGGCCGGGCAAAATCAATATCATTCACGAGGCAACATACAGGCAGCATTTTGCTCCGGGCAAATGAGCCGGGGCTGCAACCAAACAAGCCCTGATTGCTTGAAGATTATATATAAGCCAACCTGACGGGAATCATATATATGGGATTTGGATTGAGACGCAGCAACGCCCTGCACGGCTTCAATTCACGCGGTCGACGTCGTCTTGTTGGGACACGACGTCCTGCACACCCAGCGTCCCCAGCCCCGGCTTCTTGCTGGCAGGGCGAGGATGAACGTGAGGAGATCCGGCCTTCTTGCCGTCGGCAGTCCGAACAGGAACGGGAGTTGATCCGGCCAAACAAGACGAAGAGTGGAGAGGTGCAGGGAGAGCGACCGTGGTCTTAGGGCAGGCGCGAGCGATGGGAGTGAGAGACCGGGGGACAGGTGCCGCGATCACCGGCGTTGTTTCCTTCTGGTACGAGTTATTTTGTACGGACGGAGGAGAGGAGGAGATCGCGTGCATGTCCCTCTCTTGAGGATTTGGTTTGTTTCCTATTTTTACCCCGGTGCATGGCCTTTCCTTGTAAAGATCATGGCCTTTCCTTGTAGAGAGATTATGGCCTTTCCTTATAAACAAAGAGAGAGAAATTTACGGAGAGAGGAGGAGATCCTGGGGAGACCGATCGCACGCGGGGTGAAGCGGAGCGATGACGGAGCGATAGTCGCACGGAGCAGACCGAAAGAGCGATGGTTTTTTTACCGCACGAAAAAATAGTCTTACTTTCTTCTTTTTATGCAGTAAAGATATCATATGTGTCTCCAACTCCTCTGAAATTTTGATATTTGAGTCCTAGAACTTATGTTTCACCTAGGTCTCTGAGCTTGCACTTCAAAACATATATGGTGCCAATGTGACTTACTAACGATGTTTTGGTGTGTGAGTGTATAGACCTACATGACAACGCCTCTATACAGGTTCTATGACTCAAAAATTAAAATTGGAAAGATAGTGACACACATGATATACCACTTTAGATGTTCAGAAACCCACGAAAAAAACAGCGCTATAGCGCCATTCAACGCCCGCGACGCTATTGTCAATTTCCACGCTATTGGCGCTATTGGAGCTATTGCGCCGCTAAAAGTGCTCTATTGGCGCTATAGCGCGCTATTTCCACGCTTATTGGCGCTATAGCGGTACCGGCGAGTCGGGCGCTACTCCAGCGTAGCTGCCGCTATAGCGCGGCTATAGCGGCGCAATAGCGCCGAATAGCGCCCGAAAAATGCTTGACGCTATTTTTCATAGCCCGCGATCAAAAACATGGTCGAAACCCATAAATGAAGATTCGAGAGTTAGGGACCTCTAAATGGCACTACCACAAAAGTTTAGTAACCGTTGATGAATTTTGCTCATGTTTTTATTTCACGTGTCTTTTATACAACAATTTGTAACTACTCCCTACGTCCCTTAAAGAGTGTCGCTTGCGCTTTCAAAAAATAAATATGAGTAATATTTATACAATTATTATCATTGCAAAGATCTTTGAATCTAGTTTTTTTATCAAATTTATTTGTAGATAAAAATGTTACACCTATTTTCTAGAAATAGAGTCAAACTTGTGGCACGCACACCAATCCACGACACCACTTTAAAGGGAAGAGGGAGTATTTAAAAAAATAGCAATTGTCAAAGTACAATTTGGTAGGCTTTGGTAAATTCAACTAAACTACTATAATACTCCCTCAGGTCCCTAAATAACTATCGCTTATGCTTCAAGAAATAACTTTTGGTAAATATATATTACATTGTATTTATGGTACACAATTATTATCATTAGATAGATAATTGAATCAAGTTTTTATCAAGTTTTTTTTTATCAAATTTATTTGTAGATAGAATGTTACACGTATTTTCATGAAATAGAGTCAAACTTGTTGCACTCACACCAACAATGACACCTCTTTAAAGGGTAGAGGGAGTATTTAAAAAGAAATGTACACTACTACGAGGATTGATTTTGCGTGGTGTTCAGATTTTATTTTCCGTGGCGGGCATTTGAGAAACCGCCCGCGGTAAATCGATAACCGTGGCGGTTTTTTATAAGCGGCCCGTCACGGAAAAATCGGGCCCAACCCGCTAGCCCAACGGGCCCATTTCAAGCACTTCATATATATACCGGGGTCTAGGGTTTCTAACTCACCTCCAAACTCTCTCTGTTCGCACACCCCTCCCCTCCCCTCCTCTCGAACTCTCCCGATCCCGGACTCCCCGATCCCGGCTCCCCTCCTCGGCCCCCCCCTCCCCTCCACCGCGCACCTCCCCTCCCCTCCCCGGCGGCCCTCCCTCCACCTGCACGCAACTCCTCCCCTTTCTCTCTTCCACTCCCAAGGGCGGCTCATGGCCTCACGGAGCGGCGGCGGCGGGCTCCGGCGCGCGGGATCCATCCTCCACCTACGTCCGGCGGGATCCCAGAGGGACTGTTCCATCGCGCTGGGGTCGTCGTCAGCCCGCCGCGGGCTGAATCCGGCGGCGGCGGCGGCAGTGGCGGGATCAGCGGCGAAGCGGCTTTCCGGCGCCCATTGGATCCGTCGTCCAGGGCCGGCCGGGCGGCGGGATCGGCGGCGGCGGCGCTCCCGCCGACGGATTCGCCGGCGGGCGGCCACCGGCGGCGGCGCGGCGCGCCCGAATCGGCGGCGCTGCGAGCCCGGCGGTCTTTGGAACCCTAGCGGGGTGCGACGGCGTGACCGAATCTCGCCCATTTGGGCTGGATCCGGTTTTTTCTTTATTTTTTTGTTTTTTATTATGATTTACCGTGGCGGGCATTTAGGACCGCCACGTAAAATATTTCATTTTCCGTGACCCTTCATTCGTGGCGGACTCAAAAACCGCCACGGAAAATTTTTTTTTGCCCGCCACCAAAGTTCCATTCTGTAGTAGTGAGAAATTATCAAACGAAAAATTGGTAGGCTATGGTAAATTCAACTAAACTACTACAGTACTCCATCGGTCCCTAAATAACTAAGGTTATGTTTGATTCACTTTGAAATTTGGCATTGTAGCTCAAATTTGGCACTGTAGCACTTTTCGTTTGTTTGTGGTAATTATTGTTCTATCATGAGCTAACTAGGCTTAAAAGATTCGTCTCGCAAAGTACATCCAAACCGTGTAATTAGTTATTTCATTTACCTACATTTGATGCTCCATGTATGAGGCAAAAAAAATTGATGTGATGGGAAATCGTAAAGTTTGTGGATCCAAACAACGTTACTACAAAAGAAACGAAGGGAAGGAGCCAAAACAAAAAGCGAGAATGCGCGCACGCATGCATATGCATGTGAAGTGAAGAGTGAAGGCTTTGCATTGGTAGGGTATCGCGCGTGCACGTAAACTGACGAGGCTGCATGCATGCATGCATGCATGTAGTATAGGCTTTAACCAAATCTGGCTCCAGGGTCTGCCCGGACAAGCGTGCAGGACACATCCAGGCTCCATGCATGCCACAATGCACAGTGTATACAGTAGTAGGAGTACAACCAGATGCTTCTTCAGTTAAACTACACGCACGTATGTCCACTACGCCTGGCACGTAGAGTACACTGCACTTACTGTTACCATACTCGCTCCAAAATGTACTTTTGACTGCTGATCTGCTTTATACGTACGTACAACGTAAGTACTGTATTATAGCCTCTAAAATATTGGCAACTTGTTTCTTGAAATGATATGCTAGTCACGTTCACGTACTACTACTACTAGTCCAAGACAGTAAATAAATTGGTTGATGAAGTGATAAGTGATAAAGTAACTTTGCTATCATTGTTTTTATGGAGTTGTTAGCAGCTTAATACAGCAACTAGCTGTAGTATATATATACTCCTACTAGTGGTTGCCTGCATCCATGGCTATAGCTTTAGAGATTGGTCGAGAACTTGATCCGATCAGGGGGGCCAAAAGAAGGGGACATGCAAAGCATGGTCACATAACCCAAAAAAAAAACAACTTTGCCCAGCACAATATTTGCTGCATGGTGCTCCTAAAATATGCAAGGATGCATCACATCATAGGGCGCCGTCCTCAGTCGACCAGCATACTAGGAGTAGCCAGTAGCTCGATCGGCCATGCACGCGAGAGCATCGCATCTGAGCATGCATGCAAAGCACCTGACGAGGCTCGACCACACTAGCTTTTAGCATGTTCTAGACATTTGGGGCACGGCGAAAGGGCAATGATGGTGCCACAAGATCGTGCGACACCATGGTTGGGCAACTAAAAGGACTCTATCACGACTAGGACTATGAGCTAGTAGTATACTAGAAGGAAGCATATCTGATTGTGTCCATCGTCGATCGTCTTCACACACTGCTAGGGGATCGGAGGGGACACCACTTATGCCCCCATGCATATTGTGTTTGGTCTCTGCGATGCAGGCTTACTTTGCATGCATGTACGTAAGTGCGTGCTTTTTGCATGCATGGTGACCACTTTGATCACGTACCACCGCATGCTGCTAACCAACTTTAATCAAACATCAATGTGCTTTCTGTACGACGGCCAACTAACTAGTAGTATAATAATATATGGATTATTGTAGTTGTACTGATTGTATATAGTTATGTGGAGAGGTATTTCGACAACACATAACGTCCGTGATAAACCTTTTCAAAGTTCGACCGTGTATGTCAGACTAAGTTACCATGCTACCTACTCTCTTGTAATACAAATTTAATTAGTAAAATCTTGAAACCTTATTACATTATAGTACAGTCATTAATTAAATAGTTATGCACAATCTATATGCTACCTTGCATTGTTCTCTGTCTCTCCGCATCACAATCGCATGAACAGAGAACGGTGGGTGGGTACCTTTTGTCAAGCGAGGCCTTAATATAAAAATGGCCTAGCCTATTATCCTATCCATTCCATAATAAGCACGTACGATCGAGGACATGACATGGTGGTTGCATGCATGCACGTACTCCCTCCGTCCCTAAATAGATGTCATTCTCGCTTCCCCGAAAGTCAACGTTTTCAAACTGCCGGCAATTATATATTAAAATATATAAATATTTATGCTAAGTAATTAGTATCATTGAAAAGATCTTTAAGTCTAGTTTTTTAATAAATTTATCTGGAGATATAAATGTTGCACGTATTTTCTACAAACCTAATCAAAAGTTGAGAAAGTTTGGCCAAGACGCACCCCAAAACGACATCTAATAAGGGACAGAGGGAGTAAGTACGTACGTGGACCAAGACATGCATGAGCATGTTTGCATGCATGAGGCGATTAAGCAAACTAAAGCGACTTTCCAGCACCGACCGAGAGCGACCGCAAGCATGTCAAGTGGACTAACCCTAGCTTTTTGTGGCAAACTTGCCGTTGCTGCATGCATGCAACAATGCCAGCCGACGTGCACGATCCATATATCTGCAAAACACCGGCCGAGCGAGTGCCCAATGCAAGTGGACTGCACCGGCTCCTGCCGGAACGGGTCCAGTGGCTGCGTGGACATGCATGTCGAAGCAGCAGGCTTTGGGATGCACGAACTAAAAAGTGGAGAACTCAGGTGCTAGTTGCTGATCATGGACCAAGGCCGTACGTGCATGTACATCATATAATAGTCGAGCATGTTGGCGACCACTATTGCTTCCGGACTTGTGTCCAACATGGCAACAACAACGACTACACTCACTCCGGTCACAAAGTACTACTATGTGTGTTTTTTTAGATTTATTTCTGAAGGCCATTGATTCGGAAATAATATTAATTGGCCAATGACATATCCTAATAAATAAGGCGTAGTAATTTGAATACGATTGTGCCGCATTTCCAGTTTTCACTGGTTCAGTTTAGATTGCTCGCTCTCTAAATAAATAAGTGAAGTTTTTCCCCCCCAATGCTCTGAAAGCTGCCCGGTGTAAAGCTTTTGCTTTTGGTAGACGTACGCACGCGGAGACGACGTCAGTGCAATGAATAGCACTGTGCCTCATGCATGGGACATGTAGCCAGCACTAGGGTATACACTGTGCAGTCCATGTTTGCTTCTTGCTGTTGACCTAGCTAGCACTCCGTAGCCTGCATGGTAGTAGCTGACGTTGACAGATGGAGTGTACAGTAGAGCTACAGTACTACGCATGCGTGCGTGAATCCACATGCAAATGCATGCACGCACGCACGACGACGGGCACCGCACCGGCAGCACGCTGCACGCAGCAGCAGTGAAGGTCAAAGCGAGGGACGGTGAAGCTTGCAGCCAAGGGGAAGCGACCAAGCGTGTTGGAGCCAAAAACAAAAAGAAACCAAAGCGCAGGGGGGCCGGGGCCCGGCCGTGCCTACGCCGCCTGTAGTGTAATGTACAGTAACGTTTGTGTTGCGTAGTGTAGCTGCAGCTTGTTGCATGCATGGACGGCCTGGTCGACACTGGCCAAACACTGCTACAAAGCTACTCCTGCTCGAGGACACCACTGCTTCCATCGGTTCTCGATCGGAACGGCTCATAAGCAACGCGAACACGGTCCCAAACCCAAACAGAGCCATAGTCGTAAGCTGATGGCCGGAGAGATGGAGACAGTAGCTTTTACGTACTGAATACCAAGAGTTGGCATGTAGTAGGAGTATGTGTACTGTACTCGCGGCGTGAGTGCGTGAAAAGGGCACTTTATTAGCTACGTAGTTCCTTGCAACAAGCTACTAGCGTACAAGCGGATGGCGTCAAAGAGGCACTGTGCGTAGTAGTAGTAGCTTTTTTTTTTAGGGAATCGCAGTAGTAGTAGCTGATATATAGGTAGGGTACGTACGTGTGGCAGCGCGGCATATGAATCCATCGGCATCGTCGGCGCGGCGCCGGCGACGGCGACGGAGGCGAGCGAGGGAGATGTCGTGCTTTCGTCGGTCCATCCGATCCGACCCGGACAAGGACAAGGAGAAGGGGTTTCTGTATCGTCTGTCAGGTGCTCGCTTGTTGCGCGTGTAGCAAAGGTAGCAATAACTGAAGAGAAGGAAAAGGCGCCCGGCCGGTGCAGAGAGACTTGAGCACTGTACATACTGGTCCTATTTGACGAGAGAGAGAGAGAGTACTCCTGTCTATGGAAGTACTGTACTGCGCCGCTTGGTACACAGTATATACGGTACGGCTATAGTACCTAGGGTACATACAATATATAATAAACGACGTCGTCTTGCTCTTGTTTTCAGCTCCAAATTAAACGACAGTGGACCTCATCCAAATACTTGTCCTGCCAAACATTAATTTGGAGAGTTTTTGAACAAAAAATCAGGGTCGACGACCGCATGTAGTACGTACGTACGTACGTCTGGCAGACACGATAGACGACGCGTCGTCACGTACGTACGGCCGGACGGAGAGACTGCAGGGGCCGCACCCAGGACAGGATCGGAGTAGAGTGTGCAGAGAGGCAGACGTACACGAGAAAAGCGGGGGTGGACATGCATATATGGCCATTGTCACACTACATGTATAGTGGCCAAGATGTTTTGTCTTGGGCTTGGTAATTACTACTCCCTCCGTCCCGCTTTAGCAGTCGTTTTAGCTTGCTATCAAGTGCAGTGACAATTGAATGCACCTGCTATGCTATAGTGTCCAGATACATTGTACTATGCTGCGAACGTAGACAGTTGAAAGAAGTGCCAGAACGACGACTAATGCGGGACAGAGGGAGTACTCCTTGTGTACAGTATGTGCAAATAGGATCTATGTGATCTGTTGTAATTTGTACCAACTCAGGTAGGCCACGTACAAGGCTATTCAGTACTACTCTGTATAACAAGTAGTACGGAAGACCTAGGTTAGGGTCGTCTCGTTCTCTCATCTGTTCAAGTTGCCAAGCAGGCCAGCAGAACAACTGCACAAGGCGGGGTCAGAAAATTAAAGCAGAAACATACTCAATGCAAACATACTCGCAGCTGGTGTCATCCGTCCGTCCGTTGCGTGGATGCAAGAGCGGCAACGGTTAGGCAAGTTACGTGACGTGCCGTGTCTCTGTGTTGTGGTGTGGCCGGCCAGGAATCACGTTGAACGGAGGACGCAATCACACAATCACCACGGAAGGAATACGTACAGTACACCGTCACGGTTTGGAATCTGGGTGCTGATGGAGCTGGGTGGGAGGATCGAGGGCTGCTGGTGGGGCCCCGGTGGGTCAAAGGGCCTGGGCGCCTGGCGTGGCGGCTGACGAAGGCGCCGGACGTGGCGCTGTCGGCTCCCCTGTCGGGCCGCCGTTGCTGCGCCTCATCTGATTCCCACACCATCATTCTGGCCGGGCCGGCCGGCGACGGCACGTTCCCCCACCCACACCTACTATCATGCATGCATGATGATGGACATCACGTTATACTACCAGAGTACTAGTATTCAGTTACCCCATCTGATAGGCCCAGACGAGGATCCATCATCTCACATACGTACTCTTCTCCTACTACTATCAAACGAAGTACTGGTTAGCATATCATGCATGCCTCCAGTACGAGTAGTAATCGTACTAGCTACCTTCGCTTGTTTGCTTCATCACCGATCGAGTCCATGGATGCAACAACAACGGCTGGGCGGGCGGTCCGCTGGTTCTGGTTGTGGTAAACGTAAAAAAACGTAGAGTAGTAGTAGATACTCAAACCATTGCCCATTGCATTGCATATGGCAACAAACGCCAACGCCAGCGCCACTGTTGCCCGCCGGCCTTTCGTTTCCTTTCTCGATCTCTCACTCAGTGCATGCATGCCTGGTACTCACCCAGCTGCCACGCGAAAAAGCACCTTTGCAACAGTCACTTTAACGAGACCTCCGTCCGTCGTCGTGGCATGGTGGTGGTACTGCCATGGCTGTGCGCAGAGAGCTGCCGGCCGGCCGGGCCATGCTTGTTCGTTGCGGATGCGGGGGTGCCGCTGCCGGTTGAGAGAGAGAGCCTTGAGCCCCCGTCCGGCCGGCCGCGGGACACAGCCTCTGCAAAAAGCGATCCATGTCGCGCGCGCCTAGCTTTGACTCGGTTGCTTTCCGATCCCCCAACCAGCGATCGACCACGCCTCACCTGCACCTAGCTGCTTGCAGGCCACCATGCACCAACACAACACAACACACACCTCTCTCCTCTCCATTCCAGTCCGGTCCTACTAGTACGAGATCACTAGCAGTACTAGTGCTCGCTCGACGTCCTGGTGCTGGTGGTACTCACGAGTCACGACGGCAAGCATCTCGTTCCTCTCCACACAAGAACCAGATCAGAGCATCTAACCAACCAAGACCATCCTATCCCCCGATCCCACCCATTCCGGTGCCGGCCTATAAAACCTCACACACCACCACCCCCGTCTTCCTCATCAACTCCTTCCCTATTGCCCTTCCCTTTGCCGTCTCAACAACTCGCCGGAACATTCCATCACTCCGATCCACACTACCTCACAAACCAACACAGTCCACGACCAAGACACCACCACCACCACCATCCCAATCCTCAACAACATGCTTCGTATGGAGGTCCAGCAGGCGGCGGACTCCGGCGCCATCGTGCCATCCGACGCCTCCTCCGACGCCGACGCCATGTCCATGCTGGTGTCCGGCACGCCACACCCCCACTCCCACCACACCTCGCCACTACCGTCCCCCTCATCCCTGGCGGTGTACGAGCGCGTGGCGCGGATGGCGAGCGGGAACGCGGTGGTGGTGTTCAGTTCCAGCGGCTGCTGCATGTGCCACGTCGTCAAGCGCCTCCTCCTCGGCCTCGGCGTCGGCCCCACCGTCTACGAGCTCGACCAGCTGATGGAAGGAGCCGGAGGAGCCGGAGGTGGAGGGAGGGAGATCCAGGCGGCGCTGGCGCAGCTGCTCCCGCCGGGACAGCCGCCTGTCCCCGTCGTGTTCGTCGGTGGAAGGCTACTTGGTGGCGTCGAGAAGGTCATGGCTTGCCATATCAATGGCACTCTCGTCCCGCTCCTCAAGCAGGCCGGCGCGCTCTGGCTCTGATGAGCGTGTCTGGCTGTGTCGTGGATGGATGCATCCATCGTTGTTGATGCGTGCATGCAAGACGAGACGAGGCCGACCGGGCGACCGTCCTCATGATTGCTAGTGTCGTCGATCTACTAGTTGCATTGATCCATGGGTTTTAGTAGTGGTAGTGGTAGGGGGAGCAGGAGCTGTAGATATAATTAAAATTAACCACGGGCCGGCTGTACGCCTGCCATCTGCAGTACTACGTGTGTGGCAGTTCCTTAATCAGTTTCTTGTTCTTCTTGTGCTACTCAGTGAATGCTAGCAACTGCCATACTATTGGTTAATTACCTTTTCATCGGGCGTTTTAATTCTACTGCTACGCTACTTGTGTTTGAGATGAGTAAAATGTGCAATCTGTCGCTGCAGTTGGTTGCTAGTACGTACTAGTAGAATAGTAGAAAGCTGAAAGACCAGTGATCGATGCAATATGTATGCAGCACGACGTACGTACATACGTCGACGATGATGCATGATCCATGGCATCGTTCGTTCTTTGCCTTTTGCTGTCCTTCACGATGAGGTAGCATTTGCAAGCAGACGAGGGCGGGTACCCCAGGCTGAGTTCAGAGAACAGCATCAGGCCGGTGGGTATGAAACGCATGCACTAGCATCAGAGACTACGTGCCGCCGATGATCGCATCGAGTTAAACCAACGGGGACGGAATAACCAACCAAAACGGCATCTGATGAAGATGCCTAGCTATAGAGCACGCAGAGGTTATCGCTAGCTTATATCAATTGTCAAGGACAGGATGCTGGTTCAATTCCGCCATGACCATGAGGACCTTCTTTGGGCTGGCTACGTACATTCAACAGGCTCTGTCTCCATGGTGTACGTGTCGAAGCACAAAGATAGTCTGCACAAGGTATAGCATGCAATTCAGTAAAAGGATTTTTTGTTTTGATGCGCTGGCGGTGTTAATTAGTTTGTTAGCACTTGTACAATGCAATTCAGTAAAAGGCTTTTATAACACAAACAACGCATGTAGTACTAGCTACAACATTGCCGTTTCGTATTGTTGATGCATTGCATCTATCGGCGCTTCTGTCCGCGCCGGACGGTCAAAGTGACGTAGAGATCGGCCGGCAGCCGCTGCTACGTTGCGTGATACGCAGCTGCTTTATTTGGATGGCGGCAGTGGCAGGGGCAGGCGCAGGGAGCATGCGCCGCACTACCTTCCGCAGCGGAGCAGGGAGAGGGAGAGCAAGCCATGCATCGATCACGCATGGCGTGGCGACTGGCAACTGTGTGTGCCAAAGTAAAGTGACATGCAATGGCAATGGGCGGTCGGTCGGTTTCCGGGAATAGGCCAGGCAAGCTGCGGCGGCCGCGAAAGCGGAACCCTTGCATCACTGCTTGTGGAGTGGGCAGCGAATGCAGTCTCTCTGATCAATATGCTGATGAGCGTGATGAGGCTGGCCGGCCGGTGCATCCATAGCAGGAAAATGGCAATGGCAATTGCATTGCATTGCAATGCCAAGACGTACGATCGATCCAGCAGCAGCAGCAGCAGCAGCATATCGCTACGAATCCGTGGCATGGCACTGCCCCCAGCCGTACGCTACGTTCAGAGTTCAGAGTTCACCGCCCCCCCACCGCGCCGCACGCGTCATGCATGCTCACCCAACGTCCCAAACTAAAAGCACAGCAATCACTCACTCGCGACGACGATGCCGTGCTACCTGTGTACGTGTCCATACGCGTTACCGTTACGTGTGTGTGTATATATGTGTGGTCTATGTATCTGCATGCACGAACAATACAGAGCACAGAACGTACGTACGCAGCCATTGCACATTGCAGTGCATATGGCCTTTCCGCAAGCCTTCGATCGACGATTCTTCAGAGTTCAGACGTCTGTTCTGTTCGGTCATATATGTAGTATACAGATATAAACACGCAATAGTAATTTTCTTGTGCTTATGCATATAGTAATTTTCTTGTGCTCATGCATAAATCGTGTGTGTAATAACTACCCATGCATGCAGACAAGCAGAATCAGGTGAGTGCTGCTCATGTCTTCAGTACTCCTCGACCGTTGCCGGCCGGGGCCAAAAATACCATTTTCCACCCCACCGTACCCTTCAGAGTTCAATCATTCAGAGTTCAATCACGTTTACTTTTGACGCCCTTCTCGTTTCCATGCATGGCATGCATCCCTTGTTTTCTCTTCGTGATCACTTCATACTTCTCTTCATTGCTATATATTAATTAGTCTCTGATCCTCAATAACAAACACATCTTTTTAAATTTCGACCAATTTTTATAGAATTTATAAGTGTATTAATATCTAAAATACAGTAAGTGTAAGTAATATATCTTAAATATACTATTTTTATTTTTGTGTCATAAATATCAGCACTTTTTACACATACAAAAGTTAATCCATTCAGACTGACGGAGAGATAGTACATACACGTACGCACCGATCGAACCACACTTTAATTCGCATGGTATTATTTTGTGACCAAATTCAAAGGTAACCATGCTTACGCATTGCATTGGCAGTGCGCATCTTTGCTGCCTGCACTGCACTGCACACAACACACCACCGGCCGGGACCATGACCATCTGAAAAAGAGCCGGGGTGCTGCAGGCAGTGTATTGTACTACTATCCTATCAGTTCAGCATGCAAAAATACAATAATGGTGCAACGGCGTGGTCTAAAAAAAATACAATAATGCTTACAAGTACATATTTTGCTTTAACAAGGTCGTTTGCAGAAACATTGTAATAATAGTATTTAACAGAGAAATGGACTTCTTTTTCGTTTACCATGTTTATGATTTAATATGTTGCCATAAATTAAGTGGGCAAATTATTTTACATGTAAAAGAGCAAATTAGTGGGCACAACCGTTTGTGTTAATACATTTCTTCATTTATTAGTTTACATGTGAAATAGATAAATATATTATATATGATACTTCACCAAATTAAAGTGATTCATAATTTTTTCCGAACATAAAAAAATCAAAACCTAATTTCCTCTGGTACACTGTGTGTCAAGGATTTTATACATCCCGTGGTCCTTTTCCAAAGGATAAATAAAAAAAAAAAGACTCAAATAAAACGTGTTTTATAAAGATGTAATGGGCCAGAGCCTCAAACAAACAAGGAAGGAAAATTCCAACAAACAACTGGGCTCTCTCTGGTGGAGTCTGGGGTCCATTAGTCCTTTTTCAGCGACGAGTCGGCCCATATCTAATCCGCGAAAACTAAAAAGAGCCCATTTTCCTTTCCGATTTTCTGTTCGCCAGACGCCAGAAGAAACACAGAATGCAGCCGTTGGCCGTTGCATTGCAGTGCATATAGCCTTTTGCGCATTCGCCAGACGCCAGAAGAAACACTGTTTTTTGTATATATAAAAAAAGAGAATATTGATACATACCACACTAGAAAACTACATATTTCATATTATATCAAACTAGTACATGCTAATTCATTCAGAGGCCGAGTGAGAGTGAGTACATACGCGCACCGAACTGGGTGCAGGGCAAGCAACGTATTGTACTATTATCAGTTCAGAGTTCACGACGATCGATCGAGGACAGTCGGACACCGAAGCAATAAGCAGCTCAGCAACTTCGATCCAAGATGCAGTACCTTGGTTTTTAGTGACCTGACCGAATTAGGCAGATGCAAATACATTTGTAATAGTAATAATATTTAATAGAAAAATGTTTATACTCAATGCACATTATTGTTGCCATAAATCAAGTCTTTCCATATTGTACTCATCATCAATCAATGGCTCAATAGTTTGTATGATACTGATATGAAATACTCCCTCCATTCCAAATTATAAGTCGTTTGACTTTTGAAACTTTAAGTTTGACCACTGCCTTATTCAAAAAATTTATGTAAATATCATCAAATTTAAGCTATTTTTTGAAGATTTTATATCAACAAAACAACCCACGAAAAAAGAAAATAAAAATTTGCACAAATTTTTTGAATAAGACGACTGGTCAAACTTAGGGACAAAAAGTCAAACGACTTATAAATTGGAATGGAGGGAGTAGTACTTATATGATACTTCACCAAATTCAAGAGAAGTCCAAATCATAATTTCTTCTCGTACACTGCTTTCAAGGATTTTATACATCCTATGCTCCTTTCCAGAAGAAGAAAAAAGAAAGACTTAAAGGAAATAGATTTAATAAAGATCTAATGGGCCAGAGCTCAAACTATCAAAGGGAAGGAAGATGGGATCTCTGCTCTTTGATGTGGTCCACTGTTGACTGTTGAGGTCCACTAGTCCATTTTGAGCTCGCCTCAAAAAAAAAAAAAAAAAAAAAAGCGGGCTTGTAGTCCAATGGTAGGGCGGTCCAGGTGGGACGCTACCCACCGGGGTTCAAATCCCGGTGCTTTCGACCTTTTCCCCGATTTTCCCAAGGATTTACCGGCGTTATGCATTAAGTGGTAGCGGCGTTCCCGCCGGCAACGAGGCGCCTATGGTGACTCGGTAATCTCCGGATCTGCCGGTTGCCAATCCTTCGGAGGTGCTCATAGGGGTAGGGTTTGCGTGCGTGTGTTCATAGGGGTGAGTGTGCGTGCGTGCGTGTTATGAGTGTCTGCGTTATTCTCAAAAAAAAAAAAAAAAAAAAAAAAAAAAAAAAAAAAAAAAACCTAGTCCTTTTGAGCGAGGAGTCGGCCCATACCTGACAGCGGAACTATAAATGAGCCCATTTACATTTGCGATTAACTTACCGGCTTCCCACACCTCAGATTTTCTTTTCCATTTACCTAACTTTTTTTTTACATAATGCATAAACTCTGGTTTCATTCCTTACAAGCAAGGAATTAGACCATTTACTACAAATATTTGACACAAAAAATCGAATTCTAACTTGAAAAATTAATCCTAACATTAAAGGCCAGCTCCATTTTTGTATTTCCAAGTATTACTTAATTTATTGAATAGCCACCATCTCTTCATTTTCCTAGCATTCATAGCTGATTAGACTGATGTTTCAACTACAATGCAACACAGAGCACATACCAAAAACAAACAAAAGCAAGCACCCTACCAGGCAACAGGACAGTAGCACTGTTTTCATGCAGGTACTATAACTAGGGAATTAGCACATGCGAGTAACATCAAAGCCATTGTGCATGTGCAGGAACACAGGACCAACTGAAGATTTCTTTCACCCTTTTTGGTAGCTCTGTTCAGAAAAGTAGAGTAGATGCAGCATCAGAGGATCCTCCCCCTTGGTTCCACAATCTCCTGCTAAGTACTAATACTCCACTTCCGTTTGCAACTTATCTGCCTCACCTGCATTTAGATAAAAAAATCAGACAGAAGCTCAGATGTGGCATAAACGACAAAGACGTTCGTTTTAATGGAAAACTATGTAAATCAATATGTTCTAAACAGCCTCTGATGCTGTTTATAAAAGATGTTTTCCGTATGTTAGGATTGCACCAGTACCCATCCTCCTCCAGGGTCACACAGATATCATGAAGACAAAAAGGCGATTTTAACCAGCATGTCACATTCATCTAGAAAACAAAAAAATCAATTCATTTTTCACATGATTATGGGAATCTAATAATATAACCCTCATATAAGAACACCCTCAATATGACTATATGAGGTAAGTTGCAGTGTCTTTTAGCTTCCATTTAACAAAATTTTTGTATGAGTATGACGCTTGTGGCTCTGTTTTATTGCACAAATATTCTAGCTAATTGGATTCCAACATAAGCATATTTTTTTACCCAGTTGATACTGTACGATTGTATTATTTTTGTGGTCTACATCATTTAGGACTCGAGTTATCTAGTTAATAATATTTAAACATGTGTGCAAGAAATTAAAATATAGGTGGTCTAGGAGAAATGTTTTGATACTTCTTCACAGAAAAAACATCATAATATTTTTATTTTTATGTTCTTGTAAAGCCTACCAAAACCAAAATAACCAAAGCACTTACCCTGTGAGAAAGTCCAGGTTGCTGGGACTACCCCACTCTTCCATGACACCATAGGCAAGGGTGAATAGACCTTCTCATCTTTCATGTCATATAATCCACAAGATTCAGTGCTTTGATTCACATCCTGCCAGAGATTATCAGCCACAAAGAAGATACAGTCCCTTGAAACATCGTAGGGAGACACATGAACAGCTCTGGTGTACCGTTTCCCAACAAACAATGCTTGGCTGTTCCCCAAAGTCCCCACTTCAGCCCACAAGCGCTGCTCAAAATCAGCCTCAAACACTTGACATTTGTTGTTACCAGCCACAGCAATGCCATCTTGCCTTTTGTGGGAATGTAATCTGCGGATCATTAACAGTTTCCCATGGGATTCAACAAGGTAGCGCATGCAATGTAAATGTGTTCCAAATGGAAAGTAAGCTCTCTTCATTTTTAGGCGCCCAATCCGAGACACCTTTGGCTCATCACTGTCATTCTCATCCACAATGTCGATGGCAATAAGAAACTCATAGCCCAAGATGAACATGTCGATAGCGTAGAGCTTCCGTTGAAAGAAGACCAATGTACTTGAGAGCAACATGCACCCCGTATGTGCACTCACTGACCATGAAGCAGCCCCTGGTCGGCATAGAGCAATTCTACCGATCCCCCCAACACCAAGTATGGCAGCGACGAGGCGCGTGGAGCACACAACCAGTGAGAGTACAGATATCCCGCATGCGTCCTTGTAGCGCATCCAGGTGTCCGCCTCCTCAAGGTCCATGTCTTCATCCACCTCCACAGGCTCTTGGTAGTAGCTAAACGAAGACAGGTTGGGAAGCGGTACGGTGGCCTTGGTGAAGTGGTTCATCAGGAAGCAGCTGCCATCACTGCGCGACAGGACAAGGTACTCGCCACAGGAGGTGTGGTAGCGCACACCATCCGGCAGCTGGAAGGTCTCACCGTCTGGGAAGCTGGTGGCGCTGCCGTCAGGAACCACCAGCCATGGCACCGGCGACGGCGGCGGCAGGCGGCACTGCCGCGCCGCGGAGCGCCACGCACGGCAGACAGCAGTGAAGAAGGCACGGTCGGCGCGCTTAGGGGCGGCGGAGGAAGACTAGCCCAAGGAGCTCCGGTAGGAGGTCCGACCACGGCGGGGAGACCTCGACTTGTGCCATCCTGCGAAGCAAAGAGGAGCAAAGGCATGGTCAGGTCAGACAGAGGAGAAAGAGGCGCGCCGGCATTGAATCGAACACCTGGTGGGCACAAAGAATCACCCTTGATGCCTACGAATCACAAACAATCGCCTTGTGCATAGATCGCAAGGGCCTTGGTGTAGAATCACGACATAATCAGCAAACGGATTCAAGAAGATAACTATGGGAGGTGGAAGGGGACTAGAAGAATCGACCACTGAACAGGAGCAGAGGCATTGCAGACTCGCGCGGCGACGGCCTGGCCTAGGAGGTGGAGGCTGGGAGATGGAGCATGGAGGAGACTAGAGGAAGAAAGGTGGAGGGGCTGATGCAAATACCTTGGAGGCCTCAATGTCGGCTTCGGTGGCCGCCTGGGGCTGTGGTGCAGGAGCAGGACCGCAGGTGCAGGCGAAGGGCAGCGCAAGGGATTCAGAGCATATGCATTCAGAACTGATGATGGATTGGATTGTCAAAAAAAAAAAAAAAAAAAAAACGATATAATGGACCTGTTGGGCTGGGCTGGGCCATGTGTGCGTTGTTTTTTTCCTGCATTTTGTAAATTTGATTTCATTTTTTACCAAAGAAATTAATTATCCGCATCAAAATTTATTTATGTAAGAAAAAGATATACCCACTTTATTTTTCCTCTATTGCTCGGTGCAGCAATAATATTCTTTTCATCCATTTCTCGAAGGAGAAGAGGCTGCAGCTCACTTCGGTTTTCGTTCTGTGCAGGTAAAGTAGGTTTGCAGCACACAAATTTTTGTAGTATTTTTTTTAGAAAGGACGGCAAAAGCTTTGTCGCGATTTCTATTGGGGACGAAGAAAAAAAAAAAAGGCAAGTGTCGTCACCTAGTTTTTGGCCTGAAACCCAGCCGTAAAAACCATATAAATGTGGAGGATACCCTACTCCACCCGCACACCTGTGCACCAAATCAACTCAACTCGCGCCACTACCTACGCCCACTCAACTCAACTACGGGGAGATATCCCTCCACTACCACTTGTTACAACAAACAAACTCGGATGGGAGAAAATTAACATGAAGCTCCGCTCAGTTGGATTGGGTCATCAACACGAGCCTCCATCCGCAACGACCTGGGCCGGATTGGGACATCGACACAACACACACAACACAAACAACACCACCGCCACCCGGGAGAGGAGATAAAAGCACCCGCCGGAACCGCCGCCGTCGTTACCAACGCCGTGCCGCAGCCCGCCGCAGGTCCTAGCGGCTACCATCACTCCTCCACCACGGGACCATTGTCCCCAAGCCGCACACGCATGATCGCCGATCCCCGCCTCGGCCGATGCATCGGCAGAACAATCCCTTCAGGGCACCATTGAAAACCACGATCCCGGCTTACTCAAGGTGGGGGCCTCATTCGCCTCACCCACCGACTCACACTCCACTAAATCCACCGCCCAGGACTCGGATAAATGAAACCGCCGGAGAAACCCCACCTCTGCCCGGCCATCACCGAGATCACCACGCACCAAGCACACCGACCCGAGGCCACTAGCACCCATGGGCCCTCTCGCACCTTGCCGCCAACACCAAGACCAAGGCGCACCTCCTATGCCGCCGCACACGGGCCAACCAATCCACCTCCCACATTGCCACAAGCTGAGATGAGTCTCGAGAAGCGCCGCCTCAAGGAGAACGCGACGCCGTAGGCCCGCCGCCGCCGTCCCGTAAAACTCGGACCGGGTTTTCACCCCGAGACTCCATGCCTCGAGAACACGATGCCCCGGAATGGTGTCCCCAACGGGAAGAACGACGCTCCAGGAGCGCCACCACCATTACCACCGGCATGAATGTCGGTGAAGGCTTTCGCCCGGAATGCCATCGCCCCTTCGCCGCGCTCACGGACAAGCAACCAGGACTCCCCACCGCCACCGCGCTCCCCGGCCGAGTAGATGGATCGGTACATCACTACAATGCCGCCACAGCACCGCGAAGACATACCTGGCCACCCAGCCCCGCCACCGAGGCGACGCTGAAACCGCAACCGACAAGGAAGAAGAGGGGAGCACCACCAACTGACCGCCGCGACCAAATCTTTGTAGCATGTGCACGTCCTTTTCATCATCGAGAGAAGCAATTTCACAATTGAAATTTGTACATGGAAGACTCGCCACGCTGTCTTGAGTCCGTTGGCACATGCCAATTATGTTGGCAAAACTCTGTCATGATGTCTGTTTTGTTTAATAATTTTATTTGCCAGTCTTCAGTTTATTACAATTTTGCTCTTCTTCTAATAAAACTCATCAATACACATAAACAATTCTCACGTGAGACCAGGCCTGAACAGGCAGACGCAATCCTAAAACGGAAACAGCGAGGCAATATCGTGGATGGCGTGTACCGTAGTACCGTGGGAATCCTAGTACCGTGTGTTCAGCTCTGAAATGGACCTGGTTCGGCTGGGCCATGATTGAGCAACGGAACCTACAGAGCTGATGAAGCCCATAAGCGCATTGTTTTATGGATTTTTTTGTATTTCACCTTTTTATAAAATTATTAATTGGTCCGCAATAGAATTTATATGTGAATATAGCCCCGTCGTTATTAAATGTAAATGGCCTAAATTTTTTTGAGAAATTATACTTATAGATAGATCAGCATCCATTCATCATACAGAGAACATGCAGCAACCTCCCACAAAAACTGAATCACACAAATCAAAACCAGTATTCAGAAACAGAGACAAACCCACAACCAGAGGCATATTAGAACCCACGGTGCAAGCAGGCTACACCATTCGCCATAAAAACACCGTATCAGGCAGGTTGGTCTTTTTTAATGTAGCTAGACAATAGCTAGTGACATCGAAATCAATATTTCTGAAGGACATTAGAGCCATTTGTCCGTGTGTATGAACACATGGCTGCGTCAAGATTTCTTTCACCCATTTTAATGTAGCTTTGCTCAGTTTAGAGTAGTATACAGGCATCAGCAGAACAAGTTCCCTCCACATATAAGCAGAGATTCCACTTCCTCAGGTTCCAGAATTTCCTGTGGATCCACCCCTGCTGTTTGCAGCTTCCTCTGTCTCACCTGCATTTCGGAGAAAAAAAAAAAAAAACATCACAGAAGCACATGGAGTGGTTCAAAATGACCAAAAGTTTTTTATCGATGAAAACCTACGTGAATCAGTATGTTCTAAGCCGCCTCTACCACTGCTGTTGAAAGTTATTTTGCGAGTCATATTTTTGTTAGGATTTCATATAGGAATCTATCCTCCTTCACCAAAAATCAAATATTCTTTTCTAGCAAACAACATAAATCGAAAAAGAGCCCTTCATTGTTTTCAAAGGTGGTTTTAATATCTCTATAATAAGGCTAGGACCGGAGAACAACACCTGAAGAAAAACGGACAGGGCAAGCACCACAAACCCCAAATTTAAGAACATTTCTTTTTCTTGGTGGTTTCCAGAGTTTTTTTTCAAATTTTAAGGAACTGTTATAGATTCAAATTTAGTCAGAATTTTCTGGCTACTCTGAATTTTTCCAATAAGAAGCACTAAACTAAAGCAGACTTTTCTTTTCTTTTCTTTTCTTTTCTTTTTTTTTTTTTTCTGGCTACTCTGAATGGTTCCAATAAGAAACACAAACTCTGAAATAAAAAAGACAGCAGCAGCTGTTACCAGAACCATGCATGATGATCCTCCTGCACAGATCGTGCTGATTATGCACCAACTTCCGCAAAGTCTGAATGAAACACACAAATCAAACCACAGGCCACAACAGGACAACCGGAAATCTAGAAGCGTAATATTACAATTAATAATAAAACCACAACAGCTCAAGCAGTCACTCGTTCATACAAACAGAAGACAACATTCGTAGCTGATTAGAAAGGTGTTCCAACTAGGCAACTACAATGCAACACCAGGCAGGACAGTCATTGTTTTCATGCAGGTACTATAACTAGGGAATTAGCACATGTGAGTAACATCAAAGCCATTGTGCATGTGCAGGAACACATGAAGATTTCTTTTCACCCTTTTTTTTGGGAGCTCTGTTCAGCAAAGTAGAGTAGATTCAGCATCAGAGGATCCTCCCTGGTTCCCCAATCTCTTGCTAAGTACTAAATCTCATCTTCCGTTTGCAACTTATCTGTCTCACCTGCATTTGGAAAAAGAAAACATCAGAGACAGAAGCTCATGATGTGGCATAAACGACCAAGACGTTTCGTTTTAATGGAAAAATATGCAAATCAATATGTTCTAAGCAGCCTTTAATGCTATTTATTAAAGATGTTTTCCGTATGTTAGAGACAGAAGCTCATGATGTGGCATAAACGACCAAGACGTTTCGTTTTAATGGAAACTATGTGAATGAATATGTTCTAAGCAGCCTCTAATGTTGTTTATTAAAGATGATTTCCATATGTTAGGATGCATCAGTACCCATCCTCTTCCAGGGTCACAGAGATACCTTGAAGACAAAAGACACATTTTAACTAGTATATCCTGTCACATTCATCTAGAAAACAAAAAATCACTTCATTCTTCACATGATTATGGGAACCCAATAATATAACCCTCATATATGAAACCCCCTCAATATGACTATATCAGGCAAGTTGCAATGACTTTTAGCTTTCATGTAACAAAAGTTTCATATGAGTACGACGCTTGTGACCTGTGTTTTATTGCACACCTATGCTAGCTAATTGGATTCCAATATTACTTAGAAAGAAAATATCTGCAGCCGACGTAAATACCGTGGAATCATAAAACCTTCTGTCTACTGTCATATTCGTTAAAATAATGGAACAAGTTAATTGATTTGGGACCTTCGAATCCATTAGGGGTATTTGGAATTGTTTGTTGACACGGACGAAGGAAGAGAAAATCAACCCATAAATTGTTAAAGCTTTTTTTTGTGATAAATTTATTTGGAGATATAAATATTGACATTTTTTGTTAATAAACTTGAAAATTTTGACTAGTGAATACATGACATGTACAATTATTTTGGTAGATACGGAGTACTCTACTTATAGAGGCAAACAGTTAACAGCTCAGGTAGAGGAAGCAGCCAAAAACCGTTCTTGCTCAATTCCTCTTTTTTAATTTTTTCTAAAAAAAGTTCCTCTACTAACAAAGAACAAACCATCTTCTAGGAACACTACGGCAGGTCGGCAGCCCTTGGACACTGGAACAGTCACTAGGAGAGCCCTAGTGATGTGATTATGATGTGACCAGGCGTTTTTAACGAGGGATTTCATTGGCTGATTTGATTATACTCTGAATCTGTCAGACTGCGACGGCTTGGACCAACGGAACAGACGCTCTGCTCGATCGATCTCAAACGTTTTTCAGCGTGCTTGTGTCAGCACATCATGGATAACATGTGTGTGTAGTTTCAGCAGATCAAGACACGCCTTGTTTCATTCGCGATCGTCTCCTGCACATGCTCAGAATGCAGCCGTTGGCCGTTGCATTGCAGTGCAAATACTAGCCTTTTGCGCCTTGGCTCCTTCAGAGTTCAGACATTGTTTTTATGTTTTTGGTTTCAACCTGATTTAATTACCTGCATGCACTGCACCTCGCCGCTACTTAATTAGTTTCTCATCATCACGACCTGTACGTGGTGTCGTTGTCCGATCCTTCTTGTCTTGTACGTACATGTATCATGTATGCATGTACTCATTTTCCAATCTTTGCGATTCTTTAACTTCATATAAAGCGTGTTTGATCGCCGTCTTATTCAAATTTTTCATGTAAATTATAAAACAAACAAAACGTCATTACAATATCTTTAGTGATGTAATAAGTCATAATAAAAGTGGTAATATTTATTAAAAAAGTTGAATAAGGCGAGGAGGTCAAACATGGTTTATATGGTAAAAAAAATCGCAAAGATTGTCAAAACGAAGGAGTACGTTTAATTTGTACTACGACCTACACGCACCGAACCACACACTTCCTTCACATGGTATTTTGTGAGCAAACTAAAGAGGTAACCATGCTTGCGTATTGCAAGTGCAGTGCGCATCTCTGGTGCCTGCAGCCCTGCACACACACCACCACCAACGGCCGGCCGGGACCATCTGAAAAAGAGCCGGGGGTGCAGGCAACGTACGTATTGTACTGATCTATGTGTTCAGAGTTCACGACGATCGATCGAGGACCGCCGGACGGACGACAGACAGTCGGACACCGAAGCAATAAGCAGCTCAGCAACTCCGATCCAAGATGGATGCAGTACCTTGGTTTTCCCCTCTCGAAAAGTTAGAGTAACTCTAGCAGGGTCCCTACTCAGGCCCCAATAACTAAATATTGGGACTCAAAAAAAAAAATCAACCAGGGCCGAAAATTGTTGGGCCAACAAAACCCACCCTCCATACCCCCATCTTTGTTGGGTCTAGCCAAGCCCCGAAAATTCTGTTTCGCCTGTTCTCCTCGCGGGGGCTTTCTTCTCGCTCGCGACAAGAGCCGCGCGGCGGCGCTTCCTTTCCCGCTCGCGACCATGAGCTGACCGGCGCCGCCTCGTTATTCCTTCTCCCCAGCTGCTTCCACTTCCTGTTGTTTCCCTCCCTCCCCTACAGTTGTGCTCGCGAGCTAGCCCTTCCCGGTCTGCCCACAAGAAGGACGCGACTGGAATCTAGATCTACGGGAAGGAACTGGCACTGCATCTGTCACCAACGCCCTGCCATCCCCATCGATCCGTGAGCTCAAGTAGGGGCAACGGCACCAGCGGACGGACCCTGCTCCATCCTGTCCAAGGTAAGCAAGTTCCAATCGCTTTGGATTTTCTGAACATGTATACGGTTCCAATCGCTTTGGATTTTCCGTGAGTTTTTTTTTCACAAATTCCATGATTGTGTAGGTTGTCAAGTATCACAGATTCCATGATTGTATAGAACCCCTAATCATGGCTCCGTGTGGCTACTGCATAGGACATATTGCAGCAGGTTGTTCAGCTTATTAATTATGTCTTGTTTTTTTTGGTACAGTTTTATCCATATCACTTGCCCGATAGTTGAATTATAAATTAATATGCTATGATATTGCAGATGGTGCTTACTGATGATGAAGATATTTTTTTTTGAGCAATGGTGGGAGGAAGAAGAATCAGATGATGTTGTGGTCGACTATCATTAAATTCGGACCAAAATTGTATTTGAATTTGAATTAAAAATTCATATTTTATTTGTAATTTTAGGTGTGGTGTTTTTATCGTTATTGTTTAAGTAAATTATTTTATATTACGATGTTCTCAAGTACCTTATACATATAGTGTGTGAAAAAATAGAGGGAATTAAGAAATAAGAACCCTATTTTTGGGGCTATTCTTTGGAGTTCGGACTAGAAAAACAAATGACCCTAAAAGTAGGGAAGCACCCAAATAAAAAGTAGGGGTTACTGTTTTTGGGGCTTATTCTTTGGAGTTGCTTCTTACTGAAGCAGATGCAAATAGATTGTAATACAAATATTTAACAGAGAAATGAACTTCTTCTGTCTACCATGTTTATGCTCAATGCTCATTATTGTTCCAAATAATAAATTAATTATTTCCAAATTGTACTCATCATCAATAAATTAATTTTCCTAAAAAAATCATCAATACATTAATAAGCAAACTATTGGGCTCAATAGTTTTTGTTCATTCATCTCTTTGTTTATTAGTTTGCATGTGAAATAGATATACTTATATGAAGAGGGTCATAATTTTCCAAACATAAAAAAAATCTAAATCATAATTTTCTCGGGTACACTGTGCTTTCAAGGATTTTATACGTCCTATATGCTCCTATCTAGAAGAAGAAAAAAAAGGAAGACTCAAAGAAAATGGATTTAATACAATTAATGGGCCAGAACCTCAAACTAACATGGGGATGGAAGGAAGGAAGATCTTGTCTCTGTTGGAGTATGGACCTCTATTCTTTGATGTGGCCCACTGTTGACTGTTGAGGTCCACTAGTCCATTAGTGCGAGGAGTCGGCCCATACGTCCGCGGAACTGTAAATGAGCCCATCTGTATTTGCGATTAACTTACCGGCTTGCCACACCTCAAATTTTTCCTCTCCATTTACCTAACTTTTTTTTTTTTACATATAATGCATAAAATCTGGTTTCATTCCTTACAAGGGAATTAGACCATTTACTACAAATATTAGACACAAAAATCAAATTCTAACTTGAAAAATTAATCCTAACATTAAAGGCCAACTCCAATTTTTTCTTTCCATGTATTACTTAACTTATTGAATGGCCACCATCTCTTCATTTTTTTATAAATAAAAGAAAGGAAAGAAGAGAGAAATTAAATATCTGCAACCAACAAAGAGACCGTGCAATCCTGAAACCTGCTGCCTAAAAACTGCAACTGCATGTTGTCCACAATACTATACGTAACATCCAAAGATAGTTGTCCACGATACTGTACGTAACATCCAAAGCCAACTGTCTGTATGTGAGTCAAGAGCTCAAGGCAGCCAACAAACCGTTCTTCCTCGCTAGCAACGACCAAACCATTTCTCAGGAACACACGACAACCCTTGGACACTGGAACAGTCGACAAGCAGATCCCATGCGATGTGATGTGACGATGTGACCAGGCGTTTTTAACAAGGGATTTCATTGGCTGATTTTGATTATACTCTGAATCTGTCAGATTGCGACGGCTTTGGACCAACGGAACAGACGTTTTTCAGCGTGCTTAATTGTGTCACCACACAGACAGACAGCTAGTGTCACTAGGTCAAATAAAGACATGGTGGATGACACAATCTGGCTTTACGGCAAATCTCCTCTGCATCGTGCATTACATGGATGACACATGATGGATGACACAATATGGAAGAAGCATGAGCACATGTGTGGTTTCCTCGTGACATCCTTCTCCATGAACAGTGCTTTGGCCCAACAAGTAGTAGTAGTATAGGGTGTGATGTGATCCATTTGCATGCGGCGAGACAAGAAATACTATTGAAAAAATGGAGTTTTTTCTTGGGGGCCAACATGAGGTTGGATATATTGGATTCAGAGACATTCCGCGTATTGAAAAGTAGCTCGGGAAACGAGATAATTTTTCAGCGTATTTTTCAGACACGGACCACACACAAGATTAGCAAACGAGAGAGTTTTCTTTTCTTACTTTATTTTTTTTTTTTAAAAGAAGAACTTTACCACGGCCACTTAATTTAGATAATAATGGTGTAGGTGTCCCTCATCCCTTTTGCAAATGAATAACAAAGTGTTTTTTGTTTCATGCATCAAAGGTCAAGAAACATCCACCTCAAATCAGCATCTAACCTTTCGTATCCACCTCAAATCCCTACGCCTTGACCGTTTTGCATTTTTCTTCATTCCACCTTCCTATAAGCATCCAGTCACCCAAAAAAAAACCTTTCCTATAAGCATCTCCTTGGTACCAGTTTGATGCATTTGGCACTTCAACAAACAACAATATGCTAAACAGCTACTATTTCCTACATTTCAAATTGTAAGTCATTCCAATAATCTTGAAGAGCCAAAGTATTTTTACGATCGACCATACTTATAGAAAAACTATAAATATATTTAAGACATCAAATAGGTATATTATGAAAATATAATTGATGAAGAATCTAATGAATAGTGATACAATACTTAGTTGGCATCATGAATGTTATTATCTTGTCATATATATATTTTTTGAGGCTTGTCATATAAATTTGGTCAAATTGAAAAGTTTTGACTCTCCAAGATTTTTGAAATGACTGACAATTTGGGATGGAGTGAGTAGCAAATAACATATTCTTGCATTGTGGGTTGTGGCTAGAGAAGGAAATAAAACGCATGGACGCCGCAACGCAAGAACGGCCGCGTCGCCGCCGGTTCAAAGGTGTAGGAGACCGGGTTGGGCTCAAAGCGATCCCTTCCCCAGACGTGAAGCCACCGAGGTACTCCACCGCCACAGGCGGGCGGCGGCGCAGACCGAGTCCGCGGCCCAAGCGTGCGGTGGGTACGACCAAGATGGGCTGCACCGGGTCCCCGCCCATCGCTCGGAAGTCAAGACGCAGCCTCGCGAGTCCCGGCTTTCCAGCGCCGGGCTCTCCGTGCTACCGCCCACCGCGTCGCCGCCGCCAAGGGAACTCCTCGGGAGTGGCTAGGCCTCGCCGCCACTGTTGCCACTTTTCTGCATCCGTCGCGCCTTTCCTCCAAACCTAACGTGGATGGGTTTCGGGAGGTCCGCCGCCGCCGCCGGCTTCCCGCATCCGGCCGCCGAGGCGTGCCCCCAAGGACCTTCGTGGTCTATGCTTCAACCGCCTTCGGCACGCACGCCAAGACGAGTTGTAGCTTCATACAAGGCCGCCGCACTGCCGGGCGCTGGGGGCATAGGGCGCCACACGCCCATGGCGCATGCCGAGGTCGTGGGTGAGCGTGGGCCCTTCGACCGCTGCAGACCACATCCGCGCCACAACCGCCGCCGCCAGAGAAGAAGAGTATCCGCAACAGTGGGAGCGCCTCGGCTCCATCAACGCCCGATTCTAATGACGTCTGACATGGGCCACTACAGGTGGAGGGTACGTGTGGCCACCTCCTCATGGCAACGCTGCCACCTCCTCTCCGTTGTTCATGCGGGCTGTTTCCATGAGCCTGACCTGCTCGGGGTGGAGCTCCGCACGAGCATGGGGCCGCACGCATGGATCGACCCAATGTTGGAGGAGATTGCCGGCCGGACCGCGACACTCGAGGAGTGGACTCGCTGGTCCGTGTGTGCCGACGACGAAGCTCAAGATCGGGACATCGCGAGTCCGCATCGCCGCCGCTACGGCCGACCGGTGGTCCGCCATGGTCGATGTCGAATTTGAGTGCCCGTGCCCGGGCCGTGGTGGTGGCGGCGGCGGCCAGCCGACATCTCTCCCACCACGACGCCGTGCTCGGCCCGACTAGTCCCGCCGTCGTCGGATGTCGCCCGCCGCCTGCTTGCTCCTTCGATGTCTAAGGTAGACATCGACACTACGCCATGCTAGCCCTCCTCCGATGATGATGTTGAGCGCCGCGGACACCGCCGGTCCAGAGAAGCCGGAGGCGTGGATATGCGCCCCCCTCAACACCCTCCCGATCAAGGCTGGGCCCAAGCTACGCCGTTCCCCGCATGCCGGTGTCACCCATTCCCTCGCGGAGGAGTGGACGCATTGCGGGCAAACCGCTGCCCCCCCAATGCAACGGTCCAATGTAAGGTGCCGCTTCGTAAGCTTGGCGAGAAGGTCGACGATGATGCCGTGGACTCAGAAATTGAGCAGAATTTTGTGGTTGCGCGTTTGGGGGCAAGATGACCGAACGAAACAGAGTTGCTTCGAGGCTCTACTAGGAGGTGGGATCGATCTTTCCGCCATGGATCTCAACATGGCTGGGATTGTGGAAGAGGAGGCTTGATAGTTCTGGCTTCATCTCTTCATTTTCATTCTTGTTGCAAGTTTGTTCCAATGTAATCGCTCATGTAAAATCCAGTAGAAGTAAGGGTGGTGATCCCGATAATCATCGTGTTACTGGATCGACCATGGTTTGTAACACTCTGTCTGCTTAATGAAAAACGCGTCTAGGCGTGCTCTTGAAAAAAAAAATCGAATTGATCATAGGTGTTACAAGATGCATGTCTGGGTCCAACGAAAAACAGGTTGATACCTACCACTACACCCTAGAGCATAGGTGTTACACATGCAGCTCTCCCTTCTTTGGTTCTTCCCCATCGATACATAGCATCTTCAGTTCAGCCATGCATGGACAAGAAGTCCCATTGCACCACGCAAGAGAATCTCTCACGAGAGGGGATAGTGCTAGCCCAATCCACTTTGTAGCTTACTGACTGGTCAAACACAAATTATCTCTCTAGAGGTGCCATACTGGAAGTCTGGAACCTCAGTTCTCTACGTATTTTCCAGGGACCGCTCAAACGTGGTTGGAATTTTGAAACCATGCAGCAGAGCCGTGTTAATTATGTGATATATATGCATCGCACAAAGAGAATCTCTCCTTTCTCCCCTAATTAATGATTGGAGTTGGTTCCAATCAAAGTCCAAGTAATATTTTCTTCTTGTATCCATTATTGAACTTTGGAACATATCTATGCTTATTAATTAGGTATGGAGAACAATTGTATTACTGTAGAACTAATCATGACGGTTTCATATTCTGGACTTGCACTGTTTCCGATTATATATGGTCCAAGTGTAGATGCAAATGGCACCTACCTTTACCTTAAAATGTACTGGTAGTAGTCTTTACTCTTTAGAGGCCTTTAAGGAAAGGCCCTCAAACGTGATGGGGAACGCGGAATATGTAAATTTTGTGTTTTAAACGTGATGAGGTCCCGATGCCTACCTCGGCAAATTTACAAATATTTTGCAAAGAAAGGGTGGAGAGCATTTGTCCTAGGACTTTTCGAGTAGTCAATTAATTTGATTTGATCAAAGTTATATAAAAAATACTACATTATGACACAAAATAAGTAAATTAAATTAATCATGAAATATATTTTATAGTAGATTTATTTGGAGGAAGAAGAGGTTGCCATAAGTGCAGTGGAGGTAGCGGTGCGCCACCAGAGAAGGGGAAGGGGTTATAAGGCAGGGGCGCTTGCACCGAATCTAAAGCAGAGGGCTCGGGTTAGGGTTGTTTGTGGTTCAAGATGGGTGTGGAGGCGGCATGGACGCCATCGGAGCCGAGCAGGGTGATGAGGCTACGGGGGAGCGAGAAGGAAGAATGGGAGGCACACGGGAGAAGGTAGAGGCGTCCCGTGCCGAGTAAGGAGCTAGGAAGCGCATGGCTATGGTCCGCGCATTTGCATGCGGGCCGCAGTAGAGTTCAAAATTATTAGTAGCTCTTGTTATTGGTCTTTGAAAGAGATTTGTCTATCTTAGATGATGTGAATCACATTGATTTGGAATCCTTTTTTTTTTTACTACTATAAACTTTGTGTCCACCACGCTGAGAAATTGGTAGGCAGGGAATGGTAGGGACCAGACTCCACGCTTACTTTAACCTCCAGGATCGCCTTTGGCACCACCAATTGGTGTCCAATCATACGAAAAAGACAATCTCTCACACCACACGAGTGAAATAAAAAATAAGTTATACTAATCTCTTCTTAATTCGTACCACTAACACTTTACGCGCCGGTCTGGAGGACAAGGGTGCTCGCTCGCTTGTCTTGTGCTCTAGAAACCACACAGAGATATGTGGGTGTTGTCGTGCAATGTAGCTAAGTACAAGTGTGGTCACACAAAGCTAGACATATAGAAAAGCCCGGCCACACAGTTGGCGTGCATGCTTTACACATGCTTTACACACTTGGACAAGAGCACCCAATCTTCCAGCATGTGCCCGCATTGTTGGGGGCCTTTCCATGATCTTGCTTTCACGAAGTTTGATCGCATTTTGGCACGGCTAGCCACACGGGCCAAAAAATACCTTTGCTGATTAGGAAAGTTATTTCTTTTGTGCCAAAGGGTGCTTAGTCCGGGTTGTCTAAGTCACTCGAGCGACACTCCACGCGTCCCGAGTTCGAATCCCCGTGGAAGCGAATTTCGTGCCAGGTTAAAAAATTCCCTCGTTAGTCCCGTGTGCCAAAGCACTAGTTAAGAGCTCGCCCAGTGCACCGTATGGATCGAGTTGTGGGTTCCGGTTGGTATACCGCCCGGGGGCTACGTTGTCCGCCCCAGCTCGGGTTGGTATACCGCTCTTGGGTTCGTGTAATTCGCCCCCGTCTTCCAAAATGGATTGAGGATCGTAGTTCCCATAGGCTTGAAGCTCCTAGTGTCGGGCGGGACCGAGTTCGGGATTTTTTCTCGCCGGGGAAACCGAGGTTTCTTCTTAAGAACAATGCGGGGGGCGGTCTTTCCCCACCCGACCGAAGTTTTTTTTTAAAAGTTATTTCTTTTGTTACCTTATCTTTATAGGAGTAATTGGAAAGTTCTTCCTAATATCTACAACATAAATAAAGAAATGAATTATTTCCTGAGTTGTTTTTTCATGACGTAATTGATTTAGTGACAATTATGTGAGAGAAGATAAACTAATTCCTGAGTTATATATACATTGACAAATATGCATACAAACTAAACTGTTGTACCTAACTTACTGTTCAACAGTACCAGTATGTTTAGGTAAGAGCATCTCCAATAGTTTCATCAATCACTTTCCCAAGTGGCTAAAAAAATTTACAAGCATACTTATTGGGCTCCTCCAATACATTCCCCCAAAAAAAAAAAATCTCGTTCCTAAAATATAATAAAAGACAATTTCTCATCTTCCTGGACCATTTACAAATCACCGTAACCATTTGCATACTATCTTTATTTTTAGTGTACATTTGTATTGGGAATTCTGCTCCTACTCCTTATTGTTGCCCACGTCCTTTCAAATTCCACGTCTTTCTAATACTTTTTGTGTGAATGAGTCGATTTTTCGAAGTAACACAATAAATCGGAATTGAGATTGGGAGTGGGTTTGGAAACTTGTTGGAAATGCTCTAACCCTCAGATAGTTTTCAAGTACTACTCCATGGTACAATTATAGAGAGGCTGACATGCCATGTACTTAGGTTTATATGTTCTCTCCCCACATTGAGATTGGCCACCATCCGTGTTCACACCATATAAGTTCATTGCAATTTTTCATGAAAGGGTAAGTTTTGCTACTAGTTATAGGGGCAGATCTAGTGGTGGGGTGGAGGGGCATGAGCCCCCTAGTGTCCCCATGCCGCGAGCCACTGTCCACCACCTTGAGGCATCCACAATCGACCACGCGGCACCCACGGCCAGTCGACGCATCCGCCGCCGAGCTCATTGACATCATCATCGAGGTTCCCTCCATGACAACACTATCTATCATCATTTTCAGATCTTGTGACAGTATTAATACTGCACGGCTTAGTAACTTGGGACGCCTCTTCTCATGTCATCCTCTTCCAACACTGCCATGATTGCAAAACCACAAAAATGTAGAATGTTGCATTCAAAATGGTGTGTTTTCCATTTTTGGGTGCAGTTAGAAACTCAATCTTGAATAGTGGAAATTAAATGAACAACGAGAAGGGACATCATAAACCATTGAAGAATCCACTTATATGTATGAAACAAAGCCAAGTATTAAACAATTAAGCAACAAGGTGTTGATTTGCAATGTCTCATGGCAGGGTAAGTTTTGTTACTAGTTAGGGGCAGATCTAGCGGAGGGGCTTGAGCCCCCCACCCCCCAACCCACCCACCGTGTATCCCATGCAATGGCCTAGGGTAGATGTTGATATGAATTGGACTTGTTAGAGCACTCACAATCCAGACTCTATCATAATTTCTATCCTCATTTATTACCCCTCTATTTATTGCTTTTTGTTGATGTGGTGCTATACTTATTGAAGAGAGAGAGGAAAAACATAAGAAACCAAGTCTAACTAAGAAACCAAGTCTTCACATAAACCAAGACAATATGTGAGAGTGACAAGTGGGTTATGTAACATCATGATATAAAATTGTATTGTGGAAGATGGTTTCTTGACACAATGTCCAAGACTATAGAAACCATGATAGTTTCTAGCATTGTGAGTGCCCTTATCTTTGTTTCTAAAATTTGTTTTTATTGTTCTTGTTCTGTCGTTTACAGTCTCACCATTAACCTAAATTTGGGTGTGTATTTTCCAACTGTATTTGTTGTTGCTTATGTTTATATGTACATGATCCTTGATGAATTAGTGTTTGTAGATACTGGAATGTTTGCATAGAAAAATTAAAAAGCATAAAATGGTTTGAAAATATGAAATATCGTCGTATGTTACTGTCTTAAAATAATTTAGTCCCATCCTCTTCTGCGTTTAGAACTTTGAAGAATAATGGGTACCACGTGTCATGTTGTCATATATTATTGATATATAAAAAAAACTGTCTATTTTTCTTCTCATGTAGTATTCTGAAGGTGATTCATCTACGTTTTAAAACAAAACCGCTTTAAACTTCTTTAACCCTACATATTAATCCTGGATCCGCCACTGCTAATAAATGCAGAATAAGAAACGAACATTTGAAGAGTAATTCACGGACACTTATGCTAGAATTGGTTGCACAAAAAATTGTCCTGCACACCCGAGGTGGCAGCAAAGATGAGAGACAGATACCTTGTCCAATAGTAGTACCAATCGGTGGCTGTTATTTTCCATCCAATCATCATCATCGCGTCCCCATCACACATAGGGAGAGCTATTAGTCATGTAGTCAAAGCTGCAAGTCGACAGCACGCCCTTGGGGTCAATTCGGGCCCCCGGAATCTTCTCGGTTTTATCAGTCTCTCTCTGCAATAATCCACACGCAACAAGACAGGCAATGGCATCAGCTAAGCTCCACGTAGTAATATATATACACATACAGGCATACCAGTCCAAACTCGAAACCCTCCATTATTTGTGATTGGGAGTCCAAGAAGCAAGGATAAGGTTTGGTGGACGTGGACCGCCGGAGGGAGGGGAGGTGTGAGCTCAGGAAGCTCGCTTGGTGCCGTCAGCGTCGGCCATGGAGGGCGGCGTTCACGAGTTCGACGGCTCCACCTTCAAGGAGTGCTTCTCCCTCTCGTGGAGGAACCCCTACGTCCTCCGCCTCGCCTTCTCCGCCGGCATCGGCGGCCTCCCTCTTCGGCTACGACACCGGTGCGTGCCTGCCTGCGTCACTGCACTTTCATTTCTGATCTTTTAGGAGTTCTGATGATGATTGTATCCAACCAGATAGTGGTTATTGGTGGCCGAAATGATTTAAATTTCAGTAGTAGTAGGATCTGCAGGAAAAGTGTTCGACAAGATCGTGTGTTAGTGAGCAAGTGACCAGTGACGTGAGCTCTGCTTCTGTGTGTCTGAGCAGGTGTCATTTCGGGAGCTCTGCTTTACATCCGCGACGACTTCGTTTCAGTGGACAGGAACACATGGCTCCAGGTAAGATAATCCAAGAACGAAAAAATCAATCAATCTTGATGCGATTCGACCGATTGGACTAAATCAATCAATCAATCAATCAGTAAGAAACAAGCAATGCATTGCTGACTGAGAATCGTGGGCGCAGGAAATGATCGTGAGCATGGCGGTGGCGGGCGCGATCATCGGCGCGGCGATCGGCGGGTGGACGACGGACCGGTTCGGGCGTCGGACGTCGATCCTGGTGGCCGACTTCCTCTTTCTTCGCGGGCGCCGTGATCATGGCGTCGGCCATGGGTCCCGCGCAGCTGGTGGTGGGCCGCGTCTTCGTCGGCCTCGGCGTCGGCATGGCCTCCATGACCGCCCCGCTCTACATCTCCGAGGCGTCCCCGCCAGGATCCGCGGCGCGCTCGTCAGCACCAACGCCTTCCTCATCACCGGCGGCCAGTTCCTGGCATACCTCATCAACCTCGCCTTCACCAAGGCGCCCGGCACGTGGCGGTGGATGCTTGGCGTCGCCGCCGTCCCTGCCGTCGTCCAGTTCGGCCTCATGCTCGCTCTCCCTGAATCCCCACGCTGGCTCTACAGAAAGGTTTCCATCTTCTTTTCTTCTCCTATCCATTTTTGTTTGAATTCAGAGAAATTGAAATGAAATGAAACAGGGGAGGGCAGACGAAGCAGAGTCGATCCTAAGGCGGATCTACTCGGCGGAGGAGGTGGAGCGGGAGATCGAGGAGCTGAAGGAGTCGGTGGCGGCGGAGGTGCGGGAACGGGGGTCGTCGGAGAAGGTGAGCGTGACGGCGTTGCTGCGGACGGCGACGGTGCGGCGGGGTCTGGTCGCCGGCGTGGGTCTGCAGGTGTTCCAGCAGCTGGTGGGCATCAACACGGTGATGTACTACAGCCCGACGATCGTGCAGCTGGCCGGGTTCGCGTCCAACCAGACGGCGCTGGCGCTATCGCTCGTCACCTCGGGCCTCAACGCGCTGGGATCCATCGTCAGCATCTACTTCATCGACCGCACCGGCAGGAAGAAGCTGCTCGTCATCAGCCTCGTCGGCGTCATCCTCTCCCTCGGCGTGCTCACCGCCGTGTTCCACGAGACCACGTCCCACTCCCCGGCCGTCAGCGCCGCCGAGACCGCACACTTCGACGCCTCGCTGACATGCCCATCCTACCTCTCGTCGTCGTCGGCGTCGTCGGCCACCGGCGGCAGCTACTGGGACTGCACGCGGTGCCTGAAGGCGGTGGGTTCGAGCGAGTGCGGCTTCTGCGCGTCGAGCGCCGGCAAGATGCTACCGGGGGCATGCCTGGTGTCCAACAACACGGTGCGTCACGCGTGCCACGGCGAGGGCCGGCTATGGTACACGCGCGGGTGCCCGAGCCCGTACGGCTGGCTGGCGCTGCTGGGTCTGGCGCTCTACATCATCTTCTTCTCCCCGGCATGGGCACCGTGCCATGGATCGTCAACTCGGAGATCTACCCGCTGCGGTACCGCGGCGTGTGCGGCGGCGCGGCGGCCACGGCGAACTGGGTGTTCAACCTCGCCGTGGCGCAGTCGTTCCTGTCGCTCACGGAGGCCATCGGGACGTCGTGGACGTTCCTCATCTTCGGTGGACTGTCCGTCGCCGCGCTAGCCTTCGTGCTCGTCTGCGTGCCGGAGACTAAGGGGACTACCCATCGAGGAGGTGGATAAGATGCTCGAGCGCCGCGAGCTCAGGATCAGGTTCTGGGCGCCTCGACGCCACGCCGACGACGACGGCAAGGAGAGTGGCAAGAACGCCGGCGTCTGAGCCTGATTTCTCCTTCTGGCTTGTCAATCTCTTGTGCTGCACCGTGCGATGCAGTGGCAATCTAGCTGTGTTCCTTCTTGTGAAACGTCCTACACGTACGTGTCAACTTGTAACGAAGATATGCAGGTCCATTTCAACAACGACATCATTGAAGCTTTCAACTCCAGTAGGTATACTAGGCATTAGTGTCTCATTTTTGTGTTTTTGGAGCATGTTTCTTGTACATTGTAACTCAAACTCTGCTTTCTACTTAAGCTAAATGCAGAACACCTGCCAAGATTGCTCTGGAAACAAATTTCCACAATCAACAGCAGAATTACTCAAACGTTGGATTTGCATCTAGCGGCCCACACTTCTTACTCAGGCCCACTTCTGACCAAAATTACTACGAGCTTCTTCTCCTTGGTTATAAGACCCCGTTTTGGCACAACTCTTCTCTAGTGGTGGAGCATTTTTTTTTTTTCTTTTGACATAACTCCACCGGTGCAGCAAAGCTGTTTCGGTAAAATGCTTTGGCAGGAAAACTCTCAATGGTAGTTGAAATTGAATGAAAAGAGAAGAAGTCCCGAGTGAAGTCCATCCCCATGCCTTGCTCCAATGACTTTAGTTTTGGACGTGCCCTTCCCGCGCCCCGTCTAGTGGGGCAAATCCAACCATTCGGGTACATGGGTCCACTAGAGTGAGAAGGGGTAAAAAAGAAGTGGGCCTTGTTTAGGTCTCCTTAAAATTTAAAGTTTTTCCACTCTCTCCATCACATCAAATTAAATACACCAAAAGACAAATATTAGGAGTATGAAAACGTAGGTAAACAAAATAACTAATTACACGGTTTAGAGGTAGATTACGGAGGCGAATCTTTTGAGCCTACTAGTTAAGCGCCGTGCGTTGCTACGGGATAACCAAATTTTATATAAAAACATATGGATCGCACGATAAGATACCAATACTATGAAATTAAACAATGATATTAAAGTGACATTTAATCTAAAAGAGTTTTGTGAAAGTAACCCAATCAATCATGGATATCTCGGGCTCGTAAACTCTATTTTATTGGTTTTTTTCGTAATAGTATCACATCCGTGCGTTGCTACGGGACAACTAAACTTTTCTAATAAAAATATATGGATCGCACAGTAAGATAATATAATAATTTTATAAAAATATAAACATTAAAGTGACATTTGATCTAAAAATTAATGTTCTTAAAATTAACAAAAACACAAAGAGCACGGTGTCGCAGGCTCACAAACTTTACTGTATTGACATTTCCATGATACAACTAAGATAATGGCTTGCTCTATCGTCCTCCAGATCACTTGAGCTTATCATTTGCAAGGTTGCAGGGACCTTGTTCTTCTTCTTTGGACCTTGTTCTTCTTTTTCTGGATCTCCTTGTTCTCCTTCAGGCAGAGATCTGGACTAACACAGGAAAACAAGTGATGTGTACCTTAAATTTTGTTTGATGCTTCAAAACCATCAGTGCCAAACTCCATTCTATAGCAGATCGTTGAGTCAATTTCATCCATAAATATAATGGATGGTGCATGTTCCCTGCAATAAGATAACCAGATAGCTAAGCCCACAATTAAAGACAATAAAAAATATGTATATGCAAAATTATGCTTCAACTCACAAACAACTAATGCTTCAGCTACAACATGAAGAGAAATGTGGAGATATTTACTCAGCCTACCTGGCCACAACAAAGAGTTCACGGACCATCTGGGAGCCCTCAACAATATACTTCTGAACCAACTCAGAACCAGACAACCTGATGAAGGTGCAGTCAGTGTGATGAGCAACCGCACGTGCCCGGAGGTCCATAAAGGAGAACCCTGAAAAATAAATAGGATCACAGTCTTTTCCACCTTACATGTAAAAACAAATAAGTTAAGATGGTCTTCAAGGGAGAAAAAGTCCTTTGGTTGGGCAATTCCAAGGCTCTCAAACAGCTCTGGATGTTTGATTGGAAGCTCGATGACTTCAAAGTTGACTTCACATATCAGATGGAGCATATAGCAGTCATTCAAGAGCAACTCATGTTGAAGGTGTGATCTTTGTGGTATCAATGCTCTTATCTAATCCACCACATATTTTCCTTCAGGATGTACCTGAGCAATTCCACTTAGAAAGTTCATGTCACTTTGATAATCAGGAAGTTCGAACTTCCATTGAGAGCGGAACTCAGACAAGGAATCCAATAATAACAAGATTTGGATTACAAAAAACTACCACATCTAAATTAATCACTGATTTAAACATGTATTCACAAAACAATGTCATGGAGCTCTTTTCCATATTGAAAAGAAAAAACTTATACCATGTGTTCAAAAAACATTTCTAATATACAGAGTTGCAAGACAATACAGAATTTCAATTGGTACTCAGTTCAGATAATCTAGGATCCGTAAAAACATAGTTTAGAAAGTATGACACCATCGCTAGATATACCACCTTGTGCCTGTTTGTCAGCGACAATGTGACAGCCAAGATAGAAAAATGTGAAGGTTGATGCTAATTTGTACAAGGCATCCAAGATACTTGTATTACCATGGCCAAATATTTTTTTTTTTACTTGTTTAGTTGTTTTAAATGTGTGGTAGGAACATGGATCTATATAATGCAGTCCATTACTGAATATTTGTTCTTTGTAAGCATAGTTCCATGGATTCATAAACGAGAAATCTGCGGAAGAAACCAAAAAAGGCGCGGGACACTACTAAAACAAAAACTACCGACAGTCGAGACTTGGACCTCTACAACTTATGTAAATCAGATCAAGCATGAAAGAACAAGTAGTAATTCACGTATGCAAGATAATAAAATTGAGTGCTGAAACTTGTTTCCTGTAAATGAGGCAAGCACTACAGTGAACAGGAGATAGCGGAGGCAGAGAAGCTGCTGCCTAATGCGCATTTCGATCAAAGAAACAAGCAACTTTCTACTTCTAAACAACAATGAGAAATATCTGCTACACTTGCTAGCTGCCAAATTAAATTGAGAGTGATGCCTCTCTGAAATTGAAGAGACCTGGGAAACAAAGAACAGGACAAGCTGTGCACGTGAAACAAGCAAAAAGTGCATACTACCCTTTCAAATCGTGAGTACGACTGCGATCAGGTGAAATAAATTAATACTCCAAATATGAGATAATGAATCCTTAAAATGATAACTCACTATTGCAGAGAAAGGGCACTGGACTCTGGAACTGAATTTAAATAGGAACAAGATGACGCACTTACTCTGAATGTGAATGTCGAGTTACCTGCCTCCATGTTGTTAGTTTGCTCGTGCAGGGTAGTTGCTAATGCTTCTACTGAAGCACGAACTGCTGCTTGTCAACTGGGCCAATCGGCCGAGTGCAAAGCACCTGTGCTTGGTGCTGAGCGAGCACATGCATTGGTGCTGGGAGCTTGCATACGGCGCTAGTGCGAGGCGAGCAGCACAGCTGCTGCTGGGGAGCGGGAAATAGCTGGTGCACGCGAGCGCAGCTGCAGGGATCGACGTTGGCTGCACTGCCCGATCCCATCCTGTACTATAGTGATCGACCAAAGCCTGACACAAAGAGATCGAACACACGAGCAACGAAAAACAAGCGAGCATTATATGGAGAGAAACTCAATCAAATCGCCATGACTCGTTCTCAAATTTTGCACAGAGGATCAGAACGGAGTAGGTGAACTATTCCGAAGAAATCATCGTTCAATTTGAACCGAACCTCTCGGAAATTCAGATCACATGCACGAGCGAAAAAGTTTCCCCAAAAATGCTGTTCGACTGATTTCTTGATGTACGAGTGGAATTGATTCAAATCACTTGGTGACCTAATTCATCACCCGACAAAGCATCAATCAGGACATTATTGGTACCAAGAACCTTCTTGTCTATGGAGCCAGAGACCCATCCAGCCACTCTAACCAAATTAACTTGGGGAACAAATTCACAAAGAACTGTCTTTAACCTTACCTCTGGGAGCCGCACGATCTCCTTCACGGCAAGCCGAGGACGTGGCCCCGGGGCTGGGGTTGTGCGGCTGGGCGCTGCCCCTGGTTGACCGCCTGCGCCACCTGGATGCCGCGCACGGATCGCGTGTCGCCTACTCCTGGTGCCGGCCTTGGCCTGGGTGCGACGGTGAGGGAGAGGAGGCGGCGGCGGCAGCGGCAGCGGCAGAGGTCCGGCGGCGCGCCTCGCATGACGGGGCAGGGGAGGTGCGGTGGTGTTGCCGCAGTTGGTTGGGGCGGGGCTCGTCGCCGTCGGGGTGAGCGGGGAAGGGCGAGATCGCCTCGCGTGGGGAGAGGAGGCGGCACCGTGCGTGATTGGAGGAGTGTGTTTCCTGAGATTTTTCTTTCCTATTTTTTACCGGTGGGGAAGGAAAGCAGAAGGGGCGGGGAGGAGCGATCGGAGGGGGGATTTTTTTTACCGCTGAAAAATACCGATGGGGAGGGCGCGGTATCGCACGGGGAGGGAGCGACCTCAAAATTTTTACCTCACGGAAAAACTGCCTCCCTTTCATCCTTTTTATGTAGTAATGAAGTAATGAGTTACATCACGATAGGATAATATTTACCACAAACAAACAAAAATCTTTACGAAAGTCTTCTGAGAGTTCGAACAGTCTTTTTCCAAGTTTTTTTTGCCAACTAAACAAGGCCCGGGTATTTTTTTTTTTTTGCTCTATCATCCGACACCTACACCCTACTTAGGATAATGCCCGTGCTAACGCTACGGTGATATCTAGGGTAGCACACATTAGACAAGAGTTCATCAAATCAAACTTGGTAAACAATATATCACTATGAATTTGAAAGATATGGTAAATCCAAACCGTACTTGGTCAATGGTAATTATAGTGGCAAACCAAGAATCCCCAAACTATCTTGAGATAAGAACAAAGTTTTACAAATAGATCATTGCCATGCCCCATATAACCTTACACTTTTCCGTGGCCTCCAATCCCTCGGCCCAACCGGCACACGAAGGGCAGAACACAACACACACGTGAATGATTACAGGCACCAACAACATTACTTAGATTAGCTTTTTTTTTTTTTCTATTGTTTGTGTCTGAGGTACTATTCTGTAAACCACTCTCTTGCTCTGCTTGTGCTTGCCCCTCTCTCCTCTCTTCCCTGTCTTTCCAGCTCCCGCCATTGCCCACAATTGGAATGTAGTGCAAGCACTGCTCCTCTCAATAGAAGCAGCTAGCTAGCCATTACTCACTTAACAACAATTCAGCGCACAAGCATGTTGCTGCATTTTTCTGTAAGGGGTTAGCAATGAATAAGGTCTAAGTTGCCAAAAGTTCAGTACATATAGCAAAAGTTCAGAGCTGCTCACAAGCTCCCTTCTGAATATCACACCTAATGAAAGATCATTAGCATACTTGTTTCTAATCCACCTCAACAAAGCTTCAAGGCTCCAAGATTGAAGCCATACTCTGCATCCTGTGTATGCATAAAATAGACAATAAAATAGACAATGCTTTAAATGGAATTTACTCAATGCTAGGTTAAAAAAAAAAAATTACATGATGCAGAACCATCAGTGTAGAATGCATCAGTGTAGAATCTCATGCTGGCTGCTGCTAACAAGAATTCTTGTATATGAATGAAGTTCAGTGAAAGTAGTGTTACACAGATTTTTTATACGGCTTGCAATATTCAAGATCAGCACAAAGCACCAGAGCCAGCCACATGCCGCTTCACAGCACAACTGCGGCGATGCTATAATAGAAATAGAAATTCCTTGAATTTCGTTGATTTAAAATAAAACTACAGTTCTATGAAACTAACGATAAAAAGAATTGTGTCTGCCATTCTCATTTGAGGTGAACAATGATCCAAGGTACCATGGACTATTCCTAATGCTTCAAAGTGTTATACGGCCTCTGCAACAGGCGGTAGGTTTGCAGCCATATTCTGAGCCAATAGAATTAAAATAGAACATACCATATTTTTTAGTTATCCTAATACTCATAACCTTACGTGAAACAATAATGCATTTTTAAGTATAAACCACCCATAATATACCTGCGAAAAAAATCATATCTTCACTCACTGTTGGTAACGGTGATTTGGCAATACCATCTGATGATTCTGATCTGATAAATTCTACCAGGATCAGGAGCAATAGTCCACGGCACCTTGAGTGGCATCAATTCGGCATTCCAATCCATGACACCTTGAATCACATCAATAATTCAACACTCAAGGCATGTCACCTCTGTCTTGAGTTCTTTGTTCTTCTTCAATCCTTGTCTTCACTCTCGGCTTGACCATACGGTGCTGCAAATGATTTGTCTCGAACTGGAAGGCGACCATCACCTGGATCACCTCCACCATCGCCAACTTGAAAGGATTTAGTTTATCACAGATTCATGTATGATCACAGCGTGTGAATCAGGAATAAAACTCCATTGGATGAGTGCAGACATTCCATTCCGCACAAGTTCTGCTTAATACAGGAATTGCTCTGGATCCAGGCTTAGAGCTGCAGAAAATAAAGTTGCAGTTATCATAAATCTGATGGAAGAGCATCCTCCGATGAAGGACATGCTGGAAGCACTCAAAATCATGAACAAAATCTTCAGAAAATCAGTGGATGCTCTCACCTGACGCTTGGCACGCGGCAGGGCATCTCGTCCTCAAACTTGACGGGGAGGCGGAGGAAAACGTGGAAGGCTATCGAATGTGACGTGGGTGACACCATCTCCATCTTCCCGAGGGCCACCGCCGCTTCTTCCTCCTTCCTCGCCGGCAACCCGGCTCGTATGATTAACTGCACATGAAACGCCGACACCTGAATGGCGGAGTTTGGCCGCCGGATTCGTCGTCATAACGCGTACATGTGCGAGATATTGCTGCGCGGCGTCTGGCAGACGGAATCCATAACGCGTACCTGCTGCGCCGTCTGGCCGCCGGAGTCGTCGCGGACGATCGATCGTCCTGGAAGCCCCCGGAGTCGTCGCGGTCGTCGTCCTGGAAGGCCGAGGTCGCAAGATGTAGCAGTCCTTCCTCCCGCCGCCGGCGAGGACGGTTTTAGATCGCGGCCGTCGTGCTCGTGGTGAGGCAGCGGGCAGTCCGCCGTCAATCTCGCGGCGTGCCCCGGCAGTTCGTGGTCGATCCCGGAAGGGGTTTCCCGTCGTATAATCCCGGAAGAGCCGCGTGGAGCCGGCGTTTTTTTAATTTTTCATCGGTGTTCGATAGGTGCGTTCGATGGGTTCGAACGCTGGTTGCTAGTAGCGATGCCGCGATGCCGCGCGCCCGTGAGTGAGATGTCCGACCTGCATCAAACTTTTGATCCCAGCCCTCCAACCAGATGACGTTGTTTCGTGGGCCGCTGATTTCGTGAGCCCTCCAACTGTGCCATTATAGTAGAGATGAGACAAGATTTTCAACATTCCCACTTGTGGAGCCGTTTGATATTTATTGGTTTGACAAAAAAGCTCCAAACAACTTCTGAAACTGTTGGAGAGGTTGTACCAAACGAGATCTAAGCACTCTAGATTTTCAAATCATATAGGCTTTGTGAATAAAAATATATTATTTTTTCTTGTGATGGAACCTGTCTACTAGATTCATTTTTTCGTCTCAGTGAGCATCTCCGAGAGTTTCCAAAACACACCCAATATTGACTGTTTTTTTGCAAGATTGAAAAAAAAGGAGCTTGTGATTACAACCTCTGGGAAATTCTTGAGAAAATCATCCAATTGCACAAAAGTATGTGCTCACGTATCGATCAACCAATCTGGAGGTGAAAGGATGTGACAAACAATGAGTAGGACAAGACTTCTGATGCAAATGTACAAGAGAAAAGAAAGTGTAAAATTAGGTTGGGATATTTAAAATAGTTCAGGATTCATGATACAAATAGTGAGATGTTGAAAACTGTGGAGAAACCCAACAAATATCCTCTTAATGTTTAAGTCCTTTGAAAAAAACAACATTGATTTATCAATTGATTTTTTTTGTGAAACTATTGAAGATGACTCGTATTTTCATTTTTTTTTTTTTGCTAATCTTGAGATGAGACGGTGATTGAATTGAAAAAAAAGAAAAGGTAAAAGTAAAAAGAAGCACAAGGCAGCTTTCTCCAAGCCCAAATGGCATCTAAACTGGGCCTTAAATGGCCCAACAGTCTCTCATGCCCACATTGCCCAGCTACTGCTTCCTCTATTTTGGTCGCGCTAACCGCCAATCTGAACATGCCCGCGTGCAAATTTAGAATTCCACACAATCCACTTGGACCGGCCTCGAGTCGTTCTCACACCAAGCAAAGCGACGGCTCCTCTTCCCGCGCTGAGGAACTATCGATTTCATTGTACATTGTATGGAACTGTAGAACATCAAATTTCATACCATGGAACTGCATCACATTTCATCCTGCCAAAAACAAAATCTGCCTAAATGTATGATTTTATATCATTATTAAATAAGTGGAGCAGAACATGTGATTACAGCCACTGGGATTTTTTTTTTTTTCTTGAAATAACGACCTCTGGGATTCATGTCTGTAGTATGAATCAGCTTCCTGAATGCGTCAACTGTCAGTGTGTGTGTTTTTGGAAAGAGCAAAATGCACCATAGGTCCATTGCCTTTTTGCCCTATATCATCTAGGTCCATCACCTATAAAAGTGCATTTTTATGGTCCATTATCTTGTTTGGGGTTCATCGGAGTTTAAATCTACCTAGAAGCAAGTTGACAACATGTCGACCGTACACGCCCCTTTTTGTGTTTTTCTTTTTCAAAATTACTCACAATTTTATATGGAAACTTTAAAAACTTACAACATTAAAGTTACTCAAAATTTAAATCTCTACAAATTTTATTTTTTGGACCAAAGTTAAATTCCAAATATTTTAGAAAGTTAGTCTTTACAAATTTCTAATTTGAATTCCCAAATTAAGGTATGAAATATTCTTAACAATAATAAAAATAGGGTCGAAATTTGATTTTGCAATTGCATTCTCGCACTTAGTCATTTTGGATGAGTATTGGCATTCCAATTTAAAATTTAATTTTGTGAATGCATAAAAACAATTTTTATGAATAAAATTTGAGCAACAAGTATTTTATTGACCGGATTATGGTTGAATGATGAAATGACAATTGGAATTTGAAAACAAAAACTAACCTCGATAAAATTTTTAGAATTCGACTTTGGTCCAAAAATGAAATTTGTAGGGATTTTAATTTTGAATAACTCTCATGTTGCAACTTTTTGAGGTTTCCATATGAAATTGTGAGTAATTTTGAAAAAGAAAAAAAAACCAGAAAAAGGAGTGTACGGCCGATTGTTTGTCAACCTACTTCTAGGTAGATTTGGACCCCGATGAACCTCAAACAAAGGTAATGGACCCGAAATGCACTTTTAATGGTGACGGACCTACATGACACCTGAGCAAAAACGTAATGGACTTGTGGTGCATTTTGCTCTTTGGACAATATCAACTATCAATGTGTTGATCATTTAAGCTCATAGATGCACGATAGAGGAAGCTGGGATGGAGAGCTAGGCACGACCGATATTGTTATATACCACACACCTACATCACTACACCAATACAACTCCATTTGTAGTGCAAAGCCAACACTGGAAAGCCATATGCATTTCTAAAGCACTCATCAACAATTAAGGGGTCCATTAACTGTGGCCCCTCGTTCCATAGCATTTCATCGATCACACCGGATGCGAAGCCATGCATGATGCCCAAGGTCCCCGACTTGCTCATTTACTCACTATGCTAGATACATGAATCCCGGATGAGCTCATGGCGGAGGATGGCCTCCGGGCCTCGGCACAACTTCTCTCCATATGATCTTTCGATCCACTACCGCCAACAAAGACCGAATGAATGCAATGTCTAGTTTCGGTCCCGAGTTGTTTAGGGTTCTAGAGCCCTACTAAAAAACTTGAGGCCCTTTTATAGTCATGATAAAAAATTTATCACACTTAATAGGTACCCCAAAAGCAATATTCATACGAACTAATTATATATAGTTACCTTAAAGTTTTCTCCTAGCATTTCTTGATCTAAAGTCATAGATGATGACACCAATATTAATATCATTCAATAATTCCTTCTCAATAAAAAATAAACTTTAGTGACAAACTTAAGTAAAATTGACTAATGAATACTAGTCTCAAATAACACAATAAGTCTTCACAAAATTTGTATAAAAACAAGAATTTCCAATATATGATTGTTGTACCCTAACAAATGAATTTAATTCTCAATTCGAGATTAAAAGGAAGTGAAGTTCGAAGAGCCTCGAGGCATGGGTGGTAAGCGGCGTCCGGCTTGGCACACACTAACGAAAACTCAATGACTCCTACAAGTTACAATCAAATCATCAAAAAGAATCAGGACACTAGGACTTATGTGCGACCACCGTCTCACAGTTGAAGTGTTAGCCTCCCGAGGTATTATGGCGTTCGACTTCCTTAGCTTAGCCTAAAAGCCTCTAACTTGTTTGCTTCATATCATGCACTATCTTATACAAGTACATACATGCATGCATACCCCGGATGGCCCTAGTGGCATTGGGGACCTAGAGATTCCACCCCATTTTCCCACTCCAAGGCTAGCATTAGCAATGTCCCTCTCTCTTTTCTCGCCACCGCCCCACTGCTACCCCTCCCAAGCTTCCACATTCCATGGTTGGGCACTCGACGAGTCAACATGCCTCATTGAAGCATTGCGCTTGGATTCGAGGCACAAATTGAACTTGAGCTTCACTTGTGAGGAGTTGATGTGTGTTGCGAAGAAGCCACCATCTCATGCGAGACCATCTCATGCGACGCTTGATTTATTCAAGTGCCACATCTCGATGGCAATGGGCCTGCATAGGAGAAGGAAAGGACTTAGTGCCCACAAAAAATTGTTTTGTGAAACCTAGAGTAAAATGCACTATCAAATTTGGATGTGTGTGTCATATATGTTCATTAACATCCAAAAATGTTCATCTAACTATATAAACATGGCTCGCCTCGATCATGTACAAAAAGGCTCTACCCCAACCCTTTTGTTGATGTGGCCTTCCATACCGACCACAAGCTAGTTCCGACGAGGTATTATATTGGGAAAAGACTTGCCTTCTCATCCTATTTGTCTTCATGAAGGGTGCTAGTGGTGCTACACATGTCATCTATAATGGCGGTGGTCGGTGATAAATTTGTGGCTACGTAGAAAGGGTGACCCTACGCCAACACACAATGAGTTCTCTAATTGTATAATTCATTCAAATTACGATCAAGACAATGTAGCATCGTTGTTGTCTTCTTTATTGTATGGACTAGTGCGTAGAAGGCTACTAAATAAATGAAGAGGGACTTCAAGACGATGTACATGGAGGACTCTAGAATGTAATGGCACAAAACAACTCTAGTAAGTTGTATGTAAAAGACCAAATGAATACCCGAGCGCTACAAGAGGGGCTCTAAAAGAATATAGAGGGCACAAAACGACACCCGTAGATTGCATGTGAAAGACCAAATAAATACTTGAGCTAAATAGGATGGAGAAAAATGAGTTTACCTAAGTACGATTCTATGTGAAACTTGTTTTTGAGTTGGTTTTATATTTTTAATTAAATTTATAGTTAGAATTAATGTATTTTTATTGATAGTAATACAAATAGGTTATTTTTACTTACGTAAATAGAAAACAGAGTAAAACATTTACCTATTTATTCATTTAGATATAACTAAAATATGATAATTTTGAGACCAAACACGAGAGCATAACGTTGTGCGAGAGATCACACTATCCTATTCAAATGTGTTCGTATCCGGCCTTGTTTCTAGTACTCTATCGAATAAATTCATTTACATCTAAGTGGCCACCCTATCGAATAAATTCATATACATCTCAATGGCCACCCTATCGAATAAATTTACACACGACTTAAACAAACTCTACACCCGGAACTAATGATCCACACAAACTTTTTCATCGGTGGCTACTATACAACTCGAACTATTCGTTTCATGTGTCATGCTTTTAAATGACTTTTATTTACTTTATCATCTTATTTGCTTATAGTGTTAGATAACATATAGGATTGTGCCTTGTATGATGGCATAATCCCTTGTGATGAAGGGTGTCCCTATTCCCCTATTTATAGTATTATATATCAGCTCTAGATTGTGCCATGTGTCACATTACATAACTTTTAACAAAAATATCTAGGTCCTAATAGTCATCATTACTAATTTACAAATGGTTTGGCCATGCCATAACATTTTTAGTTCTAGACTATTCCATACTTTACCATAAAGCATTGCTAGTTATCTTCTTCGATTTCTCATGAAGAACATTCTAAAATATTTTTGTGGCAAATTCGTAATCTACTTGGAATCACAACATTATAGAAGATCCAAAGTATGGATATCCATTTTCAACAAGAAGTTTGGAGAAGATCAATTAAAAGTTGTGTGCTTTCCTTCTTCCTCAACTACGGTATTATTTTCTACTTGTGTTGATTAACTAAAATCCCCTTCTTCATGTCATCTAAGATGTTTCGATTCCTTCCTGTTGTTTCCTACAAACTTGTAGAAGATCAATGGTTTTCCTTGCTTATTTGTCTTAGGCATGTTTGTTTCTTGAGACCCGTGGATTAGTTGTATTTTGTGGGATTTATACTGTATATTGCTATTCACACAATCTAATTTCATTCCTAAATCTAAACCTAATTGAAATACTCTTTGTAGAGGAATCAACTACCACCACAACATTTTTGAATTTTCGAGGCGATCACAATTTGTTCAAGTGCATGCTTATGCAACTACCATTCTAGTTAACGGTCTATATTTTATGTAAGGTCTATGAAAATCTATCTTTCTAGAGGCAAAAGAAGAAGAGCATGCTTATGCAACTACCATTTCCCAAGGACAGTGTGTTAATACTTCACATAGAAATAGATTGAAAGAAGCAACTAGTAGCTTGCTCCATTGCGGTTGGTTGACATCACTGGAGTCCGCACATAGATGTGGTTGAGTTATTCTACCACCGTATAGGCTGTGTAGCCCTGATAGTTCACCAAAAAAAATGTGGAACCAGCATCTTTGAGGGCTCAAAACAAATTGCCCAAAAATTAAATCTAGCATGAATCAAAACTTATGACACAATGGTAACGAAAAGGTGGTTGTGCCCCCATGTTGCGTGGATGCCTACATGTTTGTGAATATACTTTTATTTGAACCAAAGGCATGAAGCAAAGCTCGCTAGACTGAGCTACACACACTTCGCACCATAGCAATGCACGAAGCTCAAGAATTAGATCTTTGTAACTATGTTACTCTGTTGTTATGTGGAAGGTGGAGGGACATGAATGTATCTAGTCTAGTGGGTATGTTGAATTGTGCTATGACAGTGTTACATCCTCAAAATTTTTATACTATTTTGGACATATTATCCATGTTTGATATAAATTAAGAGTTTTTAATAAATTTGTCCAAAACTCTGATAGATTTCTAATACTTCTAATATTCCCATTTATTAGCGACTATCTACTTTTAAAAAATATCATTATTAGTGCAAACCCTCTGACACGACAACTATGTGAAGCTCTATGCTCAAATGTTGCTAGCTAAATAGATATGGCTTGAGGTTCGTCCATTTTTATCATGAGCAATGTAAAATTTCTCGTTTTGGCTTCTAGTATGTGAATCGTTTGTGTTGCACCTAGCAACTGCAGTCTATAATGAAGATGGGCAACACCATTTCAAAAATTACAGCTATGAATTTCAATAGGTAGTATCATTGAATTCCCACTATCAACACTGAAATTTTGACGATTGTTGGATTTGCAATTTTGCATCTAGCGGCTCTCACTTCAGATACAAATTGCTATGACTATGAGATTGTTCCTTGTCTCCTCGGACTCAAAATTCCATGTCTCCACCAACTATATAGCTCTCGCAGCTTCCTCTATGAACATTTGCCGTTGTTGTTATGGCCATGTCACCCTTTGTTCGTAACCCTAACAAAGTGTTAACTCCCTGTCTAAAATGTAGTTCACTTTGGCTTTTCTATATCCATTTTTTTTACTATGTATCTAAACATAGTGTATAACTAGGTGCATAATAAAATCAATGTATCTAGAAAAAGCCAAAATGAATTACAATTTGGAACGAAATATTTTGTTACCTTTCCTCACTGCCCATGCGTACTACTACCGTCGATCTAGCTTACCACGTACCGAACCTCTTTTTGAAGACACTTAGCGCTCTAAAACCCTAGAGCTGGCGCAACATGACAAAGATGTCCTTTAGTCTTGTTCATCTTCCTCTCTCCGAGTATGTGTCTGGCGTAGTATCATTTTGTATTTTCACGAGGAGACTAAAGACAAAAATAAGTAATCTATATTTTTTTCAAATCATAGCCATATAGGCTTTGCTAGCAAAGTGTGTCAGTTTCTTATGATGAGATCTGTCCACCTTATTTGACTTAGCAATGGTACTCATATTTCCATTTTTTCTCTTTCAATCTTGATGAGATTTTTGTTTTTGAGGGAATTCAATCTTGATGAGATGATGAGTCGGTATTATTGAAATTTGAAGAAAAGAAAAAGTAGAAAGAGGCCTGAGGCCGCTTTCTCAAGCCCAAGTGGACTCTCAACTGGCCCCTACATGGCCCAACAGACAGCCAAGCCCACCTACCTTCCCTCTATTTTGGTGGCGCCAATCCGCCACGGCGCGCGCGCAAATTCCACATCCCACTGCGACCCTCGACTCGTTCTCGCGCCAAACCAAAGCGACGGCCCCTCTTCCCCGCGGAGGTTCCCCTCTCGTCTCCCATCGGACCAGTGAGCGCGCACACCCTCCCAAGATCTCAATTCGCCGCGCTATCCCGATGGCGACCAGCGACGAGCTTGCCCAGATCGACATCTCCAAGGAGGTACGCGCACGTCATTCCGCCTCTACCCACCGCGCTGCAGAACGCCAGCCCGCCCGCCCGCGAGGTGTTCGACGATTTGTCTGACCGACCGACCGACCGGTCCTGCAGGAGAAGGAGAAGCTGGTGGCGGAGGTGATGCGCCACATGCTCTTCAAGACGCACCAGAACTCCGACTGCCCCATCAAGCGGGAGGAGCTCACCGGCATCGTCACCAAGAACTACCGCCAGCGCCAGCTGCCGACGCTCATCATCAACGAGGCCAAGGACAGGTTCGCCGCCACCTGCGGCTACGAGATGAGGGAGCTGCAGCGGACCCGCGCCCCCGGCCACGCGCTCTGGCCGCCCGTCACAGTCACAGGGTAAGACGTCCTGTCTTCTTTCTTACCGTTTATTATTATTTTTGTTCCTTTCCTCTGCATCTGTTATCAGAGTGGTGGTTGGGGGCTAGCAAATGACTGATGAAAGTTGTGGGAAATGTCTTCAGTTAACGTGGAGGCCAAGAGCTATGTTCTGGTCAGCACCTTAGACCCTGAGGTGTACCGACAGTACGTTGAGGACAAGGGCGCTGCCCATCTGTCTGGCTTTTGCTTTTGCTGTCATTAGCACTATTCGTCTTGCTGGTGGTAAAATGCCTGAAGGTAAGGAAAGGAGATCAAATTACGTCTTTTGGTTAGGAAAACATCATGCTCTGATGTTCCTAAGTGCTTTCGATCGCATTTCAGAGGACCTCTGGCATCAGTTGAAGCGGGTGGGTTTGCTTCATGATGACGAGACTCACCCTGTTCTTGGCAACAATAAGCAGTTGCTCGAACACCTAGTGCAGCAAAGGTTAGTTTGGTGTGTGCTGTTGAATCTACAGTTTACTTGCAAAGAATTTGATTGCTTTATCGGTTCCCTTTGATGCAGGTACCTGCTGAAGGAGAAAATTGTTGGACCAGAAGGCCATTTCATGATGTATGAACTTGCTGAGAGGGCATTAGATGAACCAATCAATGGGAAGATTAAAGATCATATTTCACAGGTTTGTAAGGATCACAGCGTGGTGATAAGCATTTCACCTTTCATCTGTTAAAAGTACTGACTTTTCCACGTTAACAGTAATGGTGATAATGTGACAATGATATATAAATAACAGCCATACAAAACCATCATGCTTAAATGTGATCCCAGTTTGTCGTACCATTAACTGTGTATACTGAATATTTATTTCTGAACCAACCCAAAGGAATTTATAGTGTCATTACCCATGATTAAGATTGCCATGCCTTCTGGATTTCTTGCTTTCCTATCATTGGAGAAGTTAGTTGGCATTAATTTTTCTTAGCCTGTTAGCTATATGTCTGTTTTCTGCTTCTTGTGCCTAGTAGTGAACTTGTCTTTGTTCCATAAGTCGTTGAAAGATGAATAAAACTGCAAGCAATTGCCGATCAAAAAATTTATTTCACTTCTGATAACAAGCAGCATAGGAGCAATTGTCAGTATACAAACCATCATGCTTAAATGTGATCCCAGTTGATTTTACCACTAACTGTGTATACTGAATATTTATTTCTGAACCAACCCAAAAGGAGTTTATAGTGTCATTACCCATGATTAAGATTGCCATGCCTTCTGGATTTCTTGCCTTCCTATCATTAGAGAAGTTAGTTGGCATTAATTTTGCTTAGCCTGTTAGGTGTTAGCCATATGTATGTCTAGTGCCTAAGAGTGAACTTGTATTTGTTCCATAAGTCGTTGAAAAGATGAATAAAACTGCAAGCAATTGCCGATCAAAAAATTCATTTCACTTCTGATAACAAGCAGCATAGGAGCAATTGTCAGTATACAAACCATCATGCTTAAATGTGATCCCAGTTGATTCTACCACTAACTGTGTATACTGAATATTTATTTCTGAACCAACCCAAAGGAGTTTATAGTCACTACCCATGATTAAGATTGTCATGCCTTCTGGATTTCTTGCTTTCCTATGCTTGGAGAAGTTAGTTGGATTAGTTTTCCTTATCCTGTTAGGTGTTAGCCATATGTATGTTTTCTGCTTCTAGTGCCTAATAGTGAACTTGTATTGTTCCATAAGTTGTTGAAAGATGAATAAAACTGCAAGCAATCGCCGATCAAGAAAATTTATTTCACTTCTGAAAACAAGCAGCATAGAAGCAATTGTCAGTAGGGAACTTGACACCCTGAATGCATTGGTAAACACTGAAATCAGATTCTAATGAGACCATGCTTGTGAAAAAAGAATCCTTTTTCTTCTTATTATATTGTGAATTGTGAAATATGAAATAACATTGTGTGGTCTGTCTGCTAAAAAGAAACATCCTTTTCTGTTCTTGTTGTTGAGTAGGTTGTGGGTGCAAGTTTGCAGAAGTAGATGGAAGTGGATGCATATGACAATCAGTAGGTATTTCCTCTGCACCAAATATTTGCTTGTTTCTACATCACAATATCACTCCATAGTGTCCATTTCCTTGTAGGAAAATAATAAAGGTACTAGTAATAACATGTTTCTCTTATCTGTCAGCCTTGTAGGTAATCTGCCTTGCGTTAGGACAAGCTGACTCTCTCAGGCTGGGAAGCGATCATCTTGCATGGATACGGGTCTTGTAGTCTGCATGCAATTTTGTACAGGAGATGTGCTTTGCAGTTAAGCAGTGCAACTTCGGTGTTAGTATCCTTAGAATTAACTAAATTATTATGGCATGTGGACGACATGCTGTTGATCATCACAGCATGCTTGATGCTGCGTTTTGCAGTGACCTAGTCACAAAACAGTCGGCATATGTAGCCGATCGTCATTGCAGAAACGTCAGCTGTATAGCGCTGTGGTAATATGCTGTCTTCCACCTCCCTCTGCTTCAAGTCGCCTACGCGACGACTCACTTTCCGTCAACTCTGACTACACGCATCACCTGCTCGACGAAATGCCGGTGCTTTCGAAAGCTTGCGGCGGGTCGGCCACTGCCATGGTCATCGTCGTCCTAGTGGCTATGCTCGCCCCCTTAAAGCTTGCGGTGGCCACCACTACAACCGTGGGGGACGCTTCCTCATTTGCGTGAGCTCAGTCCATAGCACTCTGCGCCCAGCTATTGGAGTCTAGTTCTTTGCTGCGCCTGGCCTGGGGCAATGGCGTTGGGGAGTCCTGCGGTTCTTGCTCCCAGCGTCGGTCCTCTTCTTAATTCTTCCTAACTTGCCGGCAGCGGTGGTGGTGAGCCGCGCCGCGGCGACGGCCCTTCTGCAGTTCAAGCGCAAGTTGCTGGACGTGGACAACCACCTCTGCGACTTGGGCGCGCTGGCGGGCGCGGACCCTGTGGGTGGGCCGGCGTTGCCTGCTCCAGAAGCGGAGAGGTGACCGGCGTGACACTCCACGGCCTCAACCTCCCGCGGCGAGCTCTCCACCGCAGTCTGCAAGCTCCGCACCTCTCCGTGCTCAACATCTCCAGGAACGCTCTCCACGGACGCGTCCCCTCACCGCCTGCCGCCTGCACCGCGCTCGAGTCTCGACCTCAGCACCAACTCCTCCATGGCGCCATCCCGCTGGAACTCTGCGAGCTCCGGGCCTGCGCCGGCTTTTCCCTCGGCAACAACCTGCTTTTCGATGGGATCCCCGGCGCCATCGGCAACCTCACCGCCCCTTGAGGGAGGTGGGAAATGTACAGCAACAACCTGACCGGCAGGATACCTACGTCCATGCGCGGCGCTCCAGCAGCTCCGTCATCCGGGCGGCGGCAACAACCCTCTCCGGTTCAATTCCGTCGAGCTCACGAAAGTGCGCCAGCCTCGAGATGCTCGGTTTTGCGATATAACTACCTCAGCGGGCCCGGCGCCCAGGAGCTTTCCCGCCTCAGAACCTCACCACAATATACCTTTACAAAAAAAAACGTCCTCTCGGCGAGGTCCCGCGGGCTCGGCTGGAAAGTCAACCTCCCGATTGCTCTTCCTCAATCGACAACACCTTCAGCGGCGGCGTGCGGGGAGCCTTCGCGGCGCTGCCATCGCTCTTAAAAGCTCCACATTTACCGGAACCGGCTCAGCGGCACCATCCCTTTGGAGCTGGGAAACTGCAGAGTGTCTTGGAGATTGACCTCTCGGACAACAAGCTCACCAAGGCGTCATCCCCACCGAGCTCGGCCGGATATCCACGCTCCAGATACTCGCCCTCTCGACAAATCCAATTCCATGGCACCATCCCTTTGTTAGAGCAACTCCAGTGAACCTCTAAATTAGACCCTCAAATTTTTATTTGCATACCAAACTAAAAAGTAGGGCCCCAAATTGAGATCACCAATTCCATGGCTCCATCCCTTTGTTAAGAGCAACTCCCGAGACTCTAAATTAGACCCTCAAATTTTTATTTGCATGCCAAACTAAAAAAAACCTAGGGGCCCAAATTGAGATCACCAATTCCATGGCTCCATCCCTTTGTTAGAGCAACTCCGGTGAAGACTCCTATATTAGACCTCAAATTTTTATTTGCATGCCAAACTAAAAAAGTAGGGGCCCAAATTGAGATCAAACTCCGGTGGGAAAGTAGTCAGGGACCCTATTCCCGTGCTCGGCTTCCCGGCGTGCGTCGCCGCTTTCGTCTCAGGTGGTGGCTCCTACGGTGTGGGATCTGCGTCGGCGGCGTGCGCGTTGTCGGGCGTTCTTGGTGGGCGTTCCGAGGAGCTCAAGGGCGTTGTCGGGCGTAGGAAGGCGGTGGCGGCGGTTGCATGATGTCGCGTCGGCGGCGGGGCGTGCGGAGGAAGGCCAGGACAGCGCGGCGCCCGGGGGGAGATGCTTCGCGATGCTTTCGAACTTGCTGCCTCGGCGCCTTTGGATGCCAAGAAGCCCCGTCATCGGCGGCGTCCGGCGCCGTGTGCCGCGTTCTAGGCCGCCACGTGCTCCACCACCGGCTGTTTGCGCGCAGCGGCAGCGGCTGCGTCTCACGAACCTCGGTATCCATGAAACAGCGCCCGGTCCGACGGCGTCGGTCGCGCGCCATGGATAAACGACCTCGGGTCCATGGATCCGTCGGCGGACGCGGCACGCGCGACGCGTGGGCCCAAAAGCGGCAGCACCCGGTCGCCAAGCGGGAGGCGGGAGGTGAGCCAGAACCACCACACCTCGTGCGTACCTCCCAGGGCGGCGTCTCCGGTTGCTCCGCGGCGGCCGGGCGTCCTGGCTACCCTTCGGCGTGCAGTACCCGGCGGCTGCGGCGGCGGCGCTGCGTCCCGGCGGCGCGCGGAAGCGTCGTCGTGAGGCTCCGGCGGCGGCTGCGGCTCGCGGCCGCGTGGTGGTGGCGGGGAGGTGAACCGCCCAGGGCCACCACTACGGCGACCACCGGCGAGGCGGCGCGCTGCGCGTAACACCGGTGACCCCATGCTCCCTCGCCACCGCGTCGTCTCGGATAGGCTTTGCGCCGCCATGTGCCCTCTTTGGGGTGTGGTGGTGCGGAAGCGACGGTAGCGTGATGGCGGCGGCGGCGTGGGGAAGAAGCGGCGGTGTCGGTGCAGCCCAGCGGAGTGGCCAGGGGCGGTGCGGTGGGGCAGGCCGGCGGTGGCGGCCGAGCAAAGCGTCTTGCGAATGGGAGGAAGGGGGGAAAGGGAGGGGAAGGGGAAAGTGGAAAAGTGGTGTGGGACCCATGGATAGGGTCCCCCAAAGGAAGTAGGGGTTCGGATTATAATTTGGGGTGGCATGAAAAAAATAGGAGCCCTATCTAAAGGCGTCACTTGCAGTTCATTTTTTTCTCGGTCCCCTAAAATTTAGGGTAGGGGCTCAAATAAGGCTCCATGGAGATGCTCTTAGGATCCAACAGCAACGTCCGTCTGCTCGACTTGTCAGGCAACCAGCTGACGGGTAGCATCCCTCCTCGCCTCTGCAAGCATCAGCAGCTCCAACATAGAGGCTGATTTTTCCCGGACAGTTACTTTGGATATCTTGCCTGAGGAAACTGGCAGAGAATTATTACCACGTTAACAGTAATGGTGATAATGTGTCAAGGGTATATAAATAACTGCCGTACAAACCATGCTTAAATGTGATCCCAGTGTATAGTGAATATTTATTTCTGAACCAACCCAAAGGGAGTTTATAGTGTCATTACCCATGATTAAGATTGCCATGCCTTCTGGATTTCTTGCTTTCCTATGATTGGAGAAGTTAGTTGACATTAGTTTTCCTTAGCCTGTTAGTTGTTAGCCATACTCCCTCCCGTCCCAAAATAAACGACGTTATGGGAAACGTGCGGTCAAACATTCTCAACTTTGACTAAGTTTATAGAAAATACGTGCAAATATATAAATCTTAAAATAAATTTGTTAAAAAACTAGGCTTAAAGATCTTTCAATGATACTAATTACTTAAAATAAATATTTATATATTTTAATATATAATTGTCGCATTTTTTTGAAAATATTAACTTCTCGAAGCAAAAGTTCTTTTATTTTGGGACGGAGGCAGTATGTCTGTTTTACTGCTTCAGTACCTAGTAATGAACTTGTATTTGTTCCATAAGTCGTTGAAAGACGAATAAAACTGCAAGCAATTGCCGATCAAAAAAAAAAAATTATTTCACTTCTGAAAACAAGCAGCATAGAAGCAATTGTCAGTAGGGGAACTTGACACCCTGAATGCGTTGGTAAACACTGAAATCAGATTGAGACCATGCTTGTGAAAGAAGAATCCTTTTTCTTCTTATTATATTGTAAAATGTGAAATAACATTGTGTGGTGTGTCTGCTAAAAAGGAAACATCTTTTTTTGTTCTTGTTGTTGAGTAGGTTGTGGGTGCAAGCTTGCAGAAGTAGATCAGTGGATGCATAAACAACAATCAGTAGGTATGTCCTCTGCACAAATATTTGCTCGTTTCTACGACGGCCTTCTACGACTACATCACAATATCACTCCGTAGTGTCCATTTTTTGTAAGAAAATAATAAAGGTACTACTAGTAACATATTTCTCTTCTCTTATCTGCCAGCCTTGTAGGTAATCTGCCTTGCGTTAGGACAAGCTGACTCTCTCAGGCTGGGGAAGCGATCATCTTGCTTGCATGGATACGGGGCTTGTACTCTGCATGCAATTTTGTACAGGAGATGTGCTTTGCAATTAAAAGCAGTGCAACTTCGGTGTTAGTATCCTTAGAATTAACTATGGCATGTGGACGACATGCTGTTGATTGATCATCACAGCATGCTTGATACTTCCTTTTGCAGTGACCTAATTATTGTCACAAAACAGTCGGCATATCGTCATTGCAGTAACCGTATTGTCGGTCATTGGACGCGTCGTCCTCTCTTAGTGACCTGACCTGACCGCAATGTGGCCAAACCGTATTGACCAGAGCTTTCACGCTTTATAGCAGTGGTTTCTCCATGGTTAATCGGTAATCCCATAATCGGTCACCTTTGGAGGAATAATATATGCTCCATTCCGTTCCATTGCACTTCCTTGTTCCCTTCCCTCTAGGCATCGACTTCCTTTTCGTCAACCCCTGGCGCACCACCTGCTCGACGGAATGCGATGCGAACGTCACGGCTTTGATTGTGGAAACCCCATCCCGTCAGGCATGCCCCTTTCCGCCTACTTCTCCACGATGCTCGCCGCTATTA
>JADLZK010007658.1:0-106652 GCA_015847255.1 Hyparrhenia diplandra | reverse complement strand
TTAACGACATATTTTTTTTTAGTCAACTTACTACCATAAAGGGAATAAAACTATACCTTTTTATACTCATATACATTTTATTACTAACATATTTCCACTTGTAGTGTTTGAAATGTATTTTGTTGTATTTATAATAAATACAGGTGGAAATACGCCCAAAGTACGCCATCCTGAAAAACGCATTCTCAAGGATATCAAGCCCGTGGTGGAAATGGACCAAAACTGCACAACTGGACCAAGCCAAGCCCACAAAGACAACTTCTCGCCCAAATCAAGGCGACACGCGAAGCTGGGCCACGCCCGGGTGCGCCCGCACTGCTGGGGGGTTCGAGCCCAACCAGCGCATGTCGGCACATTAAGTGACCTGAGGGCGGTGCGGTGCTTGGGTGGCCGATTCAGTGTACCTGGACGTGTCATTAGGTCGGTTTAGGGGTAGTTAGGTCATTTGGCTCACTCCCTCTTGTGTATAAATACCTCCTCCCTCTCCCTCATTCCACACACCACACTTGGAGTCACCACACCAAAGACACTCACACTCTCTACCTCACTCTCCACCACCATCTTCTTCTTCTTCTTCTTACTTGGCTAGAATTGGAGTAGAAGAGCTACAAGAGGAGGACTTGTAATCTTGGAGCAAAGTGAGCTTTGGTAATATATATCTTCCATGGATCTTTCTCCATTGTGCAAGTTCTATTTCTATGATCATGGTCTAACTTATGAATTAGAGTATAGTCTTGTTCATGGTCACAATTATCATGAAACCGAATGTAAATATAGGTCACGAACTAAATTAAGGTCTCAACGGATACAATTAAGGTCTCAAAATAGTACGAATCCAGGTCTTACATCTTGTGTGATCTCACGAATAAAAAGGAAATTACATGATATTAGTGGCACTACACCGCTCGGCTACAAGGGTGTCTCATCTAGATCAAGGTCTACGTGCTAGCATCTAGCTGGAATCTAAACGTGTGAAAGGTCCTAATGGCTAGAGGGGGTGAATAGCCTATTAAAAATTCTACAAACAACACTAAGCAAGGCGGTTAGTAAATAAAACGGCAGAGCGCAAATGCAAATGCTTCAACCTAATTACGCAAAGCCTCCTAGCAATTCTAGCAAGTCTAATATCTCTAATCACACACAAAGGCTAGGTTGCTACTAAGTTACTCCTAGGTGGGCAAGAAAAACTAACTAATTCTACCACTAGGAGATAACTAAGCTAAGCAAGCTACTCAACTAAGCACCCTAACAAATATACTACCAAAGTAATGCGAAGAGAGGCTAGAATACAATACCACCGTTGTCGAGTAGAGGTTGTGGCCAATCACCGTGTACAAGAAATCTCCAACGAGCAATGGCAAGTGACACGATGATTTTTCACCGAGGTTCACGTGCTTGCCGGCACGCTAGTCCCCGTTGTGGCGACACACTCACTTGACGGATGATAAGCAATGGCCAATACCAAATCCCCGGTGGGAGCTCAATCAACCGAACACAAGAGAGGGTCCAACAAGCCACGAGCAATCCACTAGTGCTCCTTTTCGCGATCTCCCCGGGGGTAAGGAACGACCCCTCACAATCACCACCGGTGTGGCCTCGAACAAGCTCCAATCGAGCTCAACACCGCCTCTTCTTGCTCCAAGCCGCTAGGGAACAGGGCAAATTCCCAAGAGTAACAAGATCCCAGGGCTTCTCCAAGGATGAAGTGCTTCTAAATGCAACCGATGCAAGCAATGCACTTCTATCTCTCTCAATCTCACCAAGAATCCGAATTAGTGATGAGGAGATGAGTGGAGAGGAGTATCACAAGCTCACAAGTGTGTAGGAGTGTTCAAATGTGCAAGAGAGAGCTCCAAATACCGGCCAAACAAGTATATATAGAGACCCCCTCGAGAAAGAGCCGTTGGAGTTCAAAATGGGCTCTCTGCGGGGTGACGGACGCTGACCGGACGCACCGGCGGGTCCGTCCAGCGTCCGGCCACTGCTTCCGGTCGCTACCGACAAGGGTCGGGCCCACACCGGGCGCCCTCCTCCTCCGCCTAGTCCGGTCGCAGCGTCGGTCGGGCACCGGAAGCATCCGTCCGAACTTTCCGGCCGAAGGCCCGGCCAATTTTTTATACCGCGAGTGCTCTGCGCCAGACGCGGCCGACCGGACGCTCCGGCCAGTGCGGCCCGTCCACTTTTCCCAAATCGTCCGTCTCCTCGACAAAGCAAAGATCTTCTTCCTTTTCTTTGCTCTTTGCTTCCAACTTGCTTCGCCTCTTGCCATAGGTTGCCAACACGCCCAAGATGACCACGTTATCACCAATGTTAGCACGTCGAGATGTTAGGCAAGATCGAAGTTAGTGCTCTCATGTCCTAAATGCATCATGCAAATCGATATGGACCTAGAAGCACTTCATGCAAGGATTGTCGCAATTCCCTCTTGATAGTCGGCCATCTATCCTATAATGTGATCACACGCTCTATCGCGTCTTGATCACCAAAAGGAAAACCCTATCAAGTATACCTTTGCCTTGATCTCCCCGGGTTCCTCTCAAGCCGATCACCGAGCTTGACGATCCATCAAGTCCACCGACTTTGTCCATGTTCATGATCATCATGCACCTTGTCATCCACCTAATCCTTTCTAAAGTCACATACTTAGAGCAAAGGATTAGTCCACAAGTGTCGTCATCAATTTCCAAAACCAAACATGAGATTTCAACGTGGCATCACAGTCATCTACTCCTGTGAAGTACGAGAAGTGGGGTCTCCATCCTGGTCCTCCTGGTGGTCCTCTCCAGCTGGCGCTGCTGCAGAACCCTCTATCTAAAGGTCCTCGTCGTCTGCACCCATGGGATAGTGGTATGCGTAGTACAGGCGGTAGTACTCCTCTCGCACATTGGTATACTCGCACTCCAGGTTCTCAAGCTTCTCCTTGATCTCCTTGTAGGCGGCCTCGGCCTTCTCTCTTGCCAACTGAGCAGCCTGAAGATGCATGCTCAAGGATCCGTTCGCTTTCCTGCTAACTGCCAACTGCGTCAGGAGACTGGACACCTGCTTCTTCATTTTTGCTAACACCTGTTCTGCCTGGCTTTCTTCCTTGCTCTTGGACTGACAAGCGGTATCCTTCTCCTCTGTAGCGCGCCTCAGCATGCCACGCAGCCTCCTGCGATCTCGGATCAACTGGTCTATCTCTCCTCTCTGACGAACCACGACTGCCATAGCCCCCATGCGCCTTGTCCTCTGACCCAACTGCCATCTGCATCATAGCGAACATAGCACTCATGGCATCACAAGTGCTACCTCGCTCCTCGTCTCGTCCCCTCCATAAAGGGTCCACACCACCCTGCTCCCAAGCAATGAAAAGGGGGTCGGCCCAGGGAAAGCTGGAAGCAGTCGTCCCAACCAACACCTCAAGGTGGTCCACCATCAGACTCCTCAGCACACGGAACGCAGCATTGTCGGCTGCAGCCTCAGGTGATAGCCCATACTCAGTAATATCCCATCCTACCCACACCACGCTTTCTGCAAGGGCAGGGACCACAAGGTGAACTTTGGTAACAATCTGCTCCGCCTGCGGGGCTGTCTCCCAAGTGTATATAGGTGCCTCTGTGTACCCGATCTGCTGGAGTACACGCCATAGCACTGTAGGCATGCCAAACTTCTTATCCGCGATAGTGCCACTACCGGAAGCTAGGGTTGGAGCCATCTGTAGCAAGATTTAGGAGATAAAGTGAGATTGAGAAACAATAGTCCAGTTTTAACCAAATAGGGCAAGTACTAATTAGGGGAAAAGGTGGAAAGATGCATGAATGACATGATGTAAAAGTTTAAATATGATGCATGAACGTTTCTTACGTATCTCACGGAATAGGAAAGAAAATTCTCTATTCGTATTAATGGTGGCATCCTACGATCTCTCAAAAGAAAATAAAACGTGTCTAGTCGATCTACACGCTTTGCGCCGTTAGTGTACCTGCAATTCATTTCAGCCCACAATATATTTATGCAATGCAAGAAATTAACTTGCATATACCAAGCTTCGGGTCCACCCGACGGCATCGCATACCATGCGAAAACACATTTACACCCGGACACCTGTCTCACGGGGGCACTACCCGACCAAGGAGCTCTCAAAACATTTTATTTTCCCCTAGACCGTTTATCCGATCATGCTCTCACAAAATCTCACCATTACCTTGGGCGTAGAGGCATTGAACAACATTTACCTGGGTGTAGAGGTATTTTGATCCATTCATGACCACTCAAGTGAGTAGCCCTCGTGCAATGCGGCCGCACGGCAACCAATCACAAACAACAAAATATGATGCATTAACCCATTCCCAGTTAGCCAAGCCACCGACCGTCCTTAATTGGGCATAAAGGGTATGACCATGGCACTACTAATTTTGCAATTCTTTTTACTCACACCACTTAAAAAGATTTTGTTTAGCCAAACTTTTTGCAAAAGATTAGTGGTTCATTTTAATTCAAATACCGATCGGACTTGTAATTACCGAACTAAGCTCGATGCACCTTTATGATGAGAGCCGACCAATTTATAAGAAATCAAGTATAATTCGCAATCACCGGCGATCGCAGCCTACACTTGAGTCCATATAAACCTCGTATTCCTTCGAAATCTCGTGAGTGATTTCAAACTCATTAACAACACAACAGGATCGTTGAGCTCGGTAGTAAAAATCAGCGGTATTTCAAACCAAATTCGATATATATTAAACATCAAAGTGCGAAGTATACATTATTACAACCTCAGGTTCAAGGTTTCAAAACCAAATAGTCTTTTAGCGAAAAACAAACATAAGATAGTGCCGGTAGATAGTCATCCCCTCGCAAATAAAGATGAGACAGGGGATATAGAGTTGCCTTGCCCCGGCCTTACTCTTCATCAACGGGAAATGCAGACAAGTCTTTACAAGAACCATGGTACACATGCTCACACCGCAACAACGGAATAAAACCCTCGAGTACAAAATACTCACTAGACTTACCCGGCCAAAAATAAAATAAAAGACTCCAAGGATAATGATAGGCTTTATCTCGGGTTTAGGAAAGGCGACTTACGTGAATTTCACAAACAGAGTTGTTTAGTGAGCCTACGCATGCTACTTGTATTTTTCCAAGTTAAAAGGTTACTTATTTAAACTATAACCGTAGGTCTGTATAGTCAAGATTAATCATTGCTCGGCATAGTAAATAACAACATAAAGTAACTTGATCAATATTAATAGCAAAGAACATGGTAATAACATATATTGTAGTAGTAAGACTACGATGTCGCGGAAGCATCCCGGGTTCTCACTATCCGGGAGAGATGGCGATTCAAATCGATTGCAAAACCAGCGGGCGAATACTCGTCATAAACCAGGTCTACTTTGCAAAGGCGGACCCAATCACTCCTGGGACGTTACGGGGACGTAAAGTCTCGGTCTTGCCGGCTACCCCCTCCTTCTCGGGCCACCAAGTGAGCGAGCAAAGAAGACGACGCCGTGCACATCTTCTTGCGCCCAATCAATCCCAACCAACCACGCCAAAGGAGGAGCGATAAAAGCGGACACAACCGGCCCCTAACATTCCCACGAGCCGTGGCTCATGACCCAGCGGAGCCTACTATATGAATGTGTACTTTCAACTTCCGACCATGTTGACGGCACTAACGACATATTTTTTTTCCGTCAACTTACTACCATAAAGGGAATAAAACTATACCTTTTTATACTCATATACATTTATTACTAACATATTTTCACTTGTAGTGTTGAATTATATTTTGTAGTATTTATAATAAATACAGGTGGAAATATCGTCCAAAGTACGCCATCCTGGAAAGCGCATTCTCAAGGATATCAAGCCCGTGGTGGAAATGGACCAAACCCCGACAACACGGACCGAGCCAAGCCCATGCCACGACTTTTCAAGACAAAGGAGGACGCCTGCCAAAGCCCTGGCCGGGCCGCGCCCGGGTGCGCCCGCACCCAGTGGTGCGCCCGCGACACCTCGGGGGGCGATTCAGGCCCAACCTTCGCGCGTGGCGGTACATTCAATGCTCAAACGGTCGGTTCGGGGGTGAAAGGCCGTGCATCGTATACTGACGCCCGCTTAGGTCGGTTTAGGGGTAGTTAGGTCATTTAGCTCACTCCCTCTTGTGTACAAGTACCCCCTTTCTCTCCCTCATTCCACACACCACACTTGGAGTCACCACAACAAAGACACTCACACTCTATACCTCACTCTCCACCTCCACTTCTTCTTCTTCTTCTTATTTGGCTAGCATTGGAGTAGAAGAGCTACAAGAGAAGAGCTTGTAATCTTGGAGCAAAGCGAGCTTAGTAATATAAATCCTCCATGGATCTTTCTCCTATGTGCAAGTTCTATTTCTATGATCATGGTCTAACTTATGAATTAGAGTATAGTCTTGTTCATGCTCTAGTGTTGGTATATGAACTAGCATATAGTTTGTATATCATAATCTTAACGTGTTCATATTTGTTCTTCATCGATCATCGTATGCATAACATGATTATAGATGGGATAACGGTTCGTCGTTCTTTCGGGTTTGCTCTTGTCTTAGTCCGTCCATCCATCCGTGGGTGGGGATCCCGGGGGACAAGAGTAGTGCTTCTGTCTACGCGGGCATGGTGCCCGGTATTCACGACACCTTCAAATATGAGAGCATGCCACGGCCGTGAGGGTAGGAGGCGGGGTTGTGACAGCCCCGTCCGTCCCTTTGTAATCCCTCCACGTTCGCATGTGATGTAGGAGTTCGTAAATGCTTTCCATTGGGCCGGATGGTACCGGAAGTCTCCCCATTATCCTAGACATAACCATGCTTAGATCGTGTTAGCATATGATCCTAACTATTCATTGTAAGACCATGACTAGAATACATTAGATTACTCCATAGGACATTCGCTTATTCTTTATCTATTTTATTTATCCTTTCTGGTGGATTCCAATGTGTGTGTCACACTATCTATAAAACCGTATTGCATACCCCTATTATGATCGAGTTGGTCTTAACGTGCACACATTTCATCATTCGGATGCCATGCTACTTCTTATACAACATGCCTTCCTTTGGGAAAATATAAATGATACCACGAATACTTCCGGGTGAAATGCTACAATGATAGATCCGCGTGCGCTTGGGATGAAATATCAACTATGGCAAGATCTATCACCGTTGATTGAAAGTGCATTATCACCCACACGGTGGTTCCACTTAGTGATATCGACGGCACGCTTTCCTAAGCGTCGCCATTAGAGATGGGTTCTAAACCTTGTTTCTAGTGATTGCGCTAAGAAATGTCAACAAAGCATTTCGACGCCGTTGACGGGAATAGGTTTCATATCTATTTTTAGTAACGACGTTAAGAAAGGCCAACAAGGATTTAAAGGGCGCCGTTGCTTGGGAAGACATTGTTATAAGAAATCACTAGGGCTATGAATATGAAATGTGCATGCGTGATAACCACTTGCTCATACAGGCTAATCTTTTATGTTTTCTCCTCGTTGTGGATGAAAACGAGGATAGTGTATGTCGGGTTTTCAACTGCCAAAACTTCACCGAGAATCCCGAGGCACTCCTAAGGAAGAACAGGTCTCGCATTACCTCTTCTTCTTCAAATTTAACCTCGACGCTTGAGATCGACACCCCTGCACCAACCGAACCGCAAGCCATGGCTCAAAAGTCGCCTCCGCGATTTCTCCGTTCCATTTGCCATTAACGTGCCCACCGGGCCGGTGGTCAATGTTGCGGACAAGAACTTCGAGCCGCCTTTGGGCTAATCACCATGGTGCGGGCCGGTCCCTTCGTGGACTGCCTAGCGAGGGCGCCAACGCATCTCCAACACTTCCTTGAGCCGTGGCGACACGATTGTCATCAAGGACGCCGAACCCGACGTTATCAGTTCCGTCTGCTTTCCTTTCTCCCTTGTGGGGAAAGCGAAACAATGGTTCTACAAGGACAAGGAAGCGAGAAATACGTGGGCAAAATGCTCCACGGCGTTCCTAGCTAAGTTCTTCCCCATGGGCAAAACCAATGCCCCGAGGGGAAGAATCGCCAACTTCCAAAGAACTCAATGGAACCCATCCCGAGGCGTGGGAAAGGCTGCGGAATACATTCAAGCATGCCCACACCACGGAATGGAGAATTGGTCGGTGCTCGCAACTTCTATAATGGTCTCACGGCCATATCGAAGGGGCACCTAGACGCCCATTCGGCGGTGGCACATTCTTGTCACTCACCATCGATCGGGCAACAACTCGGATCGACAAGATGGTGGCAAACCGTAGCCGGGGAGGACGTAACCCCGGCCAAAACACAAAAAAGGCATGCATCCCGTGAAGGAGGTGGATATGCTTGGCCGAAAAAATAGATCTATTGGCGAAGAAGTCGGATGAGCGCAAAGACGGACTCAAATACCCTGCGGCGCCCGTTTTTCGCCCACGGACTCACACATGACATGTGAGACCTTTGGTGAAGTTGGCCACTCGGGGATAAATCGCCCCGAGACCCGCGAGGAAGCAAAGCATTTATCAACAACAACGGGTATCGCCAACCTCGGCAAGGCCGAACAACCATCCCCGTCCACCATTCCAAGGTTACGGGGCTATAATCCCAATTACATACTCGGTCAACCTTCACTTAAGGACCTGGTGTTGGGCCAAGCGAAGATCAACGAAAATCTCACCAAAAAAGAAGAGCCATCAAGATAAAATCCTAGAAGGGGTGAATAACAAGTCGGAAGGGTTGACATCGGCCGTGAAGAATCAATTGAGCTTCAATAAGATGATGGAAACACGGCCTAACCCGCATTGCTACCCAAGTGCCTAAGTTACGACTCGGAAGGATCCCGTGGCAACCTTGAGATTCCGCGCGACGAAGTCGACCAACATGATATCACCGAGGCTCACCAACCCCCGTGAGCCGGCAAAGATCCCCGTGGACTCGCCATTTATTACCAAGAAGGGAGACCCCGGGCGTCCGATCATCAGCTGTGCCATTGGCCCCCACATCTTCGCCAATGCATTTTGTGACTTGGGGGCCAGCATTAATGTGATGTCCAAGGCTACCTTCAATGTAATCCATGGTGGGACACTTGCTCCTGCAAGCTTTGTCCTCCAAATGGCGAGATCAAACAACCGGGCAGCCCGAGGGAATTCTCGAAGACATGCCGATCAAAATTAAAGATGAATACATCCCCCCGCAGACTTCGTGGTCCTAGACATGGGCCCGAAGGAGGATGTGTCTCTCCTCCCTCGGGAGGCCATTTCTCTACACCGCCAAGGCCGATATCGGCTTGGGGAAGGGTTTCATCATCTTCCATGTCCGAGATAAGGCGGTAAAGTGCCCATTCATTGGGTACAAGCAACAAAGACACCCGGTATCATCATCAAGACCGGTGTGGTGTGTTGAGGGATCCGACTCAAAACCCCGGAGCGGTACTCTCCGCCAAAGGATCGGGGAGAGTCGACAGCCGACTATAAATAACCTAACCCCTTAAAAAAATAGGGTATATGAAATATATATATATATATATATATATATACACGGCAGCGCTATTCTACACCCTAGGTGTAGAATGGATTCTACACCCATGAGCCAACCAAAGACACCAACCCGACCCGACCGAACAAACCGAACTGGCTCCCTCCCGCGCCCACAATTCTGGCTTGCACCCGCGCTCGACTCACACCCGCATGGTCTAGATCCCCGCCCCACGCGCCCAAGATCCCCGCATGGTGGTCGCAGGCTCCCAAATCCGCACGGGACACATCCAACATGGGCCCGTGCACCCCACGCGTGGACGCACCAACAAACTACACCGCTGCGCCTTCTCGCTAGTCTATAGGTTCCGATGTCCACTCCCACTCCCATGAAGGTTTTTAATTTTATTTTCAAAAGCGGTGATATTTTTAGCCATGCAAGCTAGTCGCATGTATGGGTCTCCATGCATACATATTAATTTGACCATATTAATTAGAAGCATAGATCTAGTTATATTAAAACAACTTAACGATGAAGAGAGATAGAATTACAGGAACACAATGAAATCCTAGAAAAAAAAATATATATTACGATTATTGAGCACGTATTTAAAAAAATCATGTGTTACTAGCGAAAAAGAAAGGAACATACGTGATTCTTGAGCATAAAAAAGATGTATTATCGGCCATATGTTGATGTAGTAGTACGGCTAAGTATATATTACTTGAGCATATATATTCTCGAGCACATACATGTATTATTGAGAATATCATGGATTACTAAACAAAAAATTACTAAAGAAAAGGAGACTAGGGGTTACTTGAAATAATCTTGAATTACTACCCCAAAACTTCTTTGCCCGGTAGGGGTATACTTTTGAAAAAATACTTATCAAAAAATCCAATGCGAGGACATGCTTTTCAAAAGACACTTGCCTCAAAGCCTATTGTCTAGTAGGGGCATGCTTTTCAAAAGTCACTTGCCTTAAAACCCATTGTCAAGTAGGGGCATGCTTTTCAAAAGACACTTGCCCCAAAACTCATTGCCTGGTAGGGGGCATGCATTTAAAAGGACACTTGTCCTAAAACCATAGCGAGAATGTGTGAACCCTAATCTCAGCAGAATGTGTAAACCCTAATCTCAGAATATGTGTGAACCCTAATCTCAGCAGAATGTGTGAACCCTAATCTCAACATAATGTGTGAACCCTAATCTCAGCAGAATGTGTGAACCCTAATCTCAGCAGAATGTGTGAAATCTCAGCATAATGTGTGAACCTTAATCTCAGCAGAATGTGTGAACCCTAATCTCAGCAGAATGTGTGAACCCTAATCTCAACATAATGTGCAAACCCTAATCTCAACACAATGTGTGACCCGTAATCTCAAAGACAATGTGTCAACCCTAATCTCAGCAGAATGTGTGAACCCTAATCTCAAAGAGAATGTGTGAACCCTAGTCTCGGCTTGAATGTGTGAACCCTAGTCTCGAAGAAATGTGTGAACCCTAATCTCAGCGAATGTGTGAACCCTAATCTCTACAAAATGTGTGAACCCTAATCTCAAAGAAATGTGTGAACCCTAATCTCAGCCGAAATGTGTGAACCCTAATCTCAAGAGAATGTGTGAAATCTCGCCAGAATGTGTGAAATCTCAAAGATAATGTGTGAACCCTAATCTCAGCAGAATGTGTGAACCCTAATCTTAGCAGAATGTGTGAACCCTAATTTCAGCAAAATGTGTGAACCCTAATCTCAGCAGAATGTGTGAACCCTAATCTCTACAAAATGTGTGAACCCTAATCTCAACAAAATATATAAACCCTAATCTAAGTAGAATGTGTGAACCCTAATCTCGCGAGAATGTGTGAACCCTAATCTCTCAATATGTGTGAACTCTAAGCTAAGTAAAATGTGTGAACCCTAATCTCAAAAGAAGCGCCCTAAAACTAATCTCAAAAAAAAACAATAAACCCTAATCTCAAAGACACGCCCTTTACCCTAATCTCAATATACGCTACATACCCTAATCTCAATAGACGCTACATACCCTAATCTCAAAGACACGCCATTTACCCTAATCTCAATATACGGTACATACCCTAATCTCAATAGATGCTACATACCCTAATCTCAGCACATGCCCTGAACCCTAATCTAAGCAAACACAATATACCTAATCTTAAAAATTACTGACCATAGATTACTGAGCTATCTACAATAAACTAAGCAAACGCCCTATGCCATAATCTTTAAATTACTGACCATTAAATATTGAGCATGTATTAATGAGCAAACACCATAACCATAAACGCTATTTTTGAAAAGACACTCGCCACAAAACCCATTACCCGATAGGGGCATGCATTTAAAAAGACACTTGTTGCAAACCCTAAATTTAACAATTACGAAAAACTAACGAAAAAATAAACGAACCATAAAATAGGATTACTTGCATGCACGATAGCTTAGCTAGTCTCAGGTTGGTGCAAGCATGCAGAGATGAAAACTCATGATCTCTCTTAGCTCAAATACTACAAATGAAATGATATATTTATTTACAAAAAGAAACGTGGTGACCTTTCTTATTATTACAGTAAAAGGCTCAACGGGACGAGAAACATGTAAACGACCCACATATATTAGTGAGCACATATATTACTGAACACCAAACATATTACTAAGCACATATAGACGTGTCAGTAAATGCATGACAGCATTGTCAACGTCCTCAGAAAAAGAAAGCTGGATCTTCAATCTCAATAGGAAAGGGCCTTAAGAAAGCTGGATCATCAATCTCAATAGGAAAGGGCCTTTTGCCGTTGTGCTTGTTGTAAAGAAATTGTGCCTGTATCGGGATTAAAAAAGCAGACGTGTTAGAATCTTATGCTTAAGGAGTTACTGAACAAATGAGGACTACTTAATTTCTTTTGTGAACATGCTTAGTTAAGCATCAAAATCCATAAATAACTGAAACAAATTTATTGCAATAGCTCAAACTACTAAAACCAGATATTAGTTTATTACTAAAACACCAAATAATTCAAAAGAGAGAATATGCTTGGAGTGATTACTGAAATATCAAATAAATGGATGGTTGCAGGATTCTGAATCATCGAATTACTAAATAACTGACTTTGATACAGCGATAGACTAATTGAGAATTACTGAGCATATATTAGTTACTGAACATATATTTCCTTATCCCTCAGTAGTTGTGGATACACAACTAGTGTATCCTTATCCCTCAGTAGTTGTGAATTACTGAACATATATTACCCTCGGTAAGCTGAAGCTGATGTCATGCTCTATTACTGATCGAGAACTGAAGCTGAAGCGCATCTATTACTAACCTACTAAAATTGCAAAAGGTAAGAAGCCATTGATGTATCATGAGGCATATTACTTCGCTCCAGTATAAAATATTTCAGAACAAATATTAGAATAGCTAAAAAATTACTGAATGGAGTCGTGATTAATTGACAAGGATGTATAATGTATGTACTTGAGGTTTAAACAAAAAGACATTTGTGTGCTACTACTGAAGGGAGAACAATTTCTACTAGACCACTAATCATCTCAATGTTACTGAACTACTAATCATCTCAATGTTACTGAAGGGAGAACTATTTTTAGTAATTAAGCAACAGTGGTAATTCAGTAATCTACACATTCAACACAAGCACATGCGTAGCAATCTGCGCATGTCTAATTTGAGCCACTGATCCCCGCGCGTTGGAACCTCCATGCGCCCGCCAGCCCGCATGAGCGTGCTATTTTGCCCGCCATCGAACCTCGCGTAGGCGGCCGGAGCAAGGCGGGGTTCGGACACCATCGCGCGAGCGAGCAGAGCGGCTGAGGCACGCGATGGATGCCACATGCACCCTGCTGGCCGCCGTCGCGCAGAACGGCTCGCGCTCGCGGCTCGCCTCTCTCGGCTCGTCTCCGCTCGCTCGGTTGGTTGGTGGGCCGGGGGGTGTCCTGTTAGTTGGGTTAAACCGGTTGGGTCTAGTCTAGTGGGTGTAGAATATATTCTACACCTAGGGTGTAGTATATAAGCACATATATATATATATATATATATATATATATATATATATATATATATATATATATATATATATATATATATATATATATATATATATATATATATATCCAGAATTTGACCACCGTGTATTCTACCACCCCATTAGGAATTCCTCGCCACCCATCCAATTCAAGCCAAAGCACACACCGGACCGAAAAAAAAAGCGGCAGCAATTGAATCGTTTTGTTGCACCTAGCAGACAAGATACGTACACACTGGACCACTTGCATCCGTCACTGGGTAGCTGCCGACGGTACCGAGGCACCGGTTATCCCCAGTCACCCAAATGTCGCGAGGAGAGAGAGGGATAAATGTGAGAGTGGAGATGTGAGAGTAGAGAGAGCTGCTGCTTGTGCAGGCTTTACCCGATTAAAGATGCTCCATTGAAAAATGATTTAAAGCCAAAGCGTTCGTCGAGCCGGATCCATGGGGCACTTGCTGCTTGCATACGCACGGGATGAACTGGCCCTCGAGGCCCACCCCCTGCCATCGCTGTGCCGTGTTGTATTATTGATACGCGTATACTCCATGCAATCTGTGCATGGATGCACCCCCCTTGGTCTCCCCTCTTTTCATACCTGTGACAAAAATAAGGACTAAAAATTGAGATGTAGTACTTGTTTTCATTTGGAGTTGATTCGTATTTAGACACATCATCATCACTTATATGTTAATTCATATATGAATATATTTTCGTGTATCCACGCCGGCGGCGGCGGAGGAGCCGGGAGGGAAGCTGCGACTGCGAGAGGGATGGCTAGGCTTAGCGCCGGCGCCGAGTTCGATTTCCGCCTCGGCGGATGCGCCGCGGCGTGCTCCATGCTCCCAGCCAACGAGGTCTTCTCCGGTGGCAAGCTGGTCCTGCTCCGCATGACGGCGCCTAAAGACGAGACGGGTGCGCATGGCCAGCAGCCCGAGCCATCCCCAGCGGTTCCGGTACTGCCTCAGCCTCCTGTACAGCTACAGATACATCCGCAGCAGCTAGCTCCTCCTCAGATGCCGCCGCCGACCCCGCCGCCACAAGTGGCACAGCCGAGCTTGCCGTTCCAGCTGCAGCCGGCGCCTGCGACGAGCTTCACGTCGCCGTGCACGCCGTCAGCAGCAGCGCCGTTAAGCTCGGAGTTCCTGCTGATGATGCAGGAGATGATCCGGATGGAGGTCCGGAACTACATCATGTCCGGCTCCGGCTTGGTCGATCCGCGCACCGACGGCGCCGTGCACGCCGTCAGCAAGCGCATGATGGGCATGGCCAAGATTGAGTAGTTTCAGCACACATCAGCAGCAGCAGCAGGCGTCCAAGATAACCAAGGAATCGCCGATCGATGGATCCATGCCGGCCAGCGCGTGTACTACAAGAACCAAGAACAGAGCAGAGGCGGGGCGGGGCGGTGCAGCAAGTGAAGAAGAAGAAGGCTCCTCGCTCCATCCGCCGGCGTTCAACCGTCGTTTAAACAATATCAGTCCCAAATTCCTTTGTTAATCTAGTCATTTCTCTATCTTTTTTTAAATTTTTGGCCCGCCGCATGTCCAGTGTAGCTAAGCTCTCCAAGCAAGCAGAAGCACCTGAATAAATCTGCTGCAGAGCAAGGATCCTTCTTGTTTCCTTGCTGCTGCCGGTAATCAGTAGCAACCAGTTAGAATACCAGACAACAGACGGAGTATGCATCCTCGAAATTGTGTCATGTCGTTGTCGTTCGTTGAGGAAGATGAATCAACGAGGCCTCTGATCATGCAAATTTGTCTGTCTTGTTGTTTCAGTTTGTTGGACGGTACAGAACCGTACAGAATAGTCTACCACTACTACCAGGAGCTGAGGAGACGAGTGAGCTCATGTCCTGTTAGATGGAGATTTTTTGTTTTGTGCTCGTGCTGTAGTGGACCAGTGCTGAGCTACTCCCCTGCCTGTTGACGGTTTTGGATGGAAAAGGACGAAGAGGAATTATATATGGCCATGATGGCTGCCTGCCAGTGCCAGCCAGCTAGCCGGCCGTTGCCACAAGCTGCTGCTGAGTGTGAGCGTGAGAGCGGAGTGCCGATGCCTTGCTTAAATACAGAAGGACATTGCGGCCACGGCCTGGACTCCATCCGTGACTAGCTTCACAGACAGGCACAATGTCCTTCCTTTCATCGGTGGACGATGACGATCACATCCATTGATCCACATCCCATGGCCATGGGGACGACAGCTTTGAAACGGCACTGTTCAAGGAGGCAGCACCTGTACGTACTTTGGTGGACTCTCCTCATCCTCAGAGACAAGACGAAGGATGATCCTCTCCGTCTGAGTCTGAGCTGGCCCCGAACGCCCAGGAAAACAAGACACATCAAAGAATCAGCTAAGGTAGTGTTTTTTTTTTTTTTTTTTTTTGGGTAACCAGCTAAGGTAGTGTTAGGAAGGGCTTCTTGACAAAGGATAGAGCCGTTTTGTAGAAGCCCTCAACAGCTCCGCTCTGGCTCCTATGATTTTTTTTTTTTAAAAAAAACAGTTCCTTTGAAAAAAGGTTTGGACGAGCTTCTCCAAAAGAATCCTGCCAAACATACTCTAAACCCACACAATAATTTCGGTTGTAGTGAGGCAGCAAGAGCAAGGGAGTAGGTGAACTATCGTTACGTTCATCAGCAACCAAAACGCGCTTTGCACAATAATTTGAAGTAATTTTCGTTTAATTGAAGCCTTTTACATATTAATTGAAGAGAAAAATCTGCTGTCATTTAAGTTTCTCAGAAGCATTGTGCTTTGATTGATCTACAAGCGTGTTGTGGTCCTCGTGTGCTGTGAATCTCATCCGTGGTTTTTCCTATATTATTTTTAACGATAATCGAGTAGTAAGAGTTACTACTGATACGTGGGTGAAAACCCAAAAAATGTGGCTGAAAAATCATCCCCAAACATGAACCCGTAGATCCAGAACCCCGCAGATAGCCGCCCTAAAACCCGATCCGCTTCCATCCTTACGGGTCGGGTTTGGATTGGTGCACCCAAACCCGAAATCCGAAGCTGAAACCCGAAACCAAAACTGATTGTGGTGGAAATACATAACCAAAACAAACCCGAAAATTGTGGGTGAAAAATCATCCCCAAACCTGAACCTGTAGAACCCGAAACCCGCAGATAGCCGCCCTAAAACCCGATCCGCTTCCATCCTTACGGGTCGGGTTAGGATTGGTGCACCCAAACCCGAAATCCGAAGCTGAAACCCGAAACCAAAACTGATTGTGGTGGAAATACATGACCAAAACAAACCCGAAAATTGTGGGTCAAAAATCATCCCCAAACCTAAACCTGTAGAACCCGAAACCCGCAGATAGCCGCCCTAAAACCCGATCCGCTTCCAACCTTATGGGTCGGGTTTGGATTGGTGCACCCAAACCCGAAATCCGAACCGGAAACCCGAAACCAAAACTGATTGTGGTGGAAATACATGACCAAAACAAACCTGAAAATTGTGGGTCAAAAATCATCCCCAAACCTAAACCTGTAGAACCCGAAACCCGCAGATAGCCGCCCTAAAACCCGATCCGCTTCCATCCTTACGGGTCGGGTTTGTATTGGTGCACCCAAACCCGAAATCCAAAGTTGAAACCCGAAACCAAAACTGATTGTGGTGGAAATACATGACCAAAACAAACCCGAAAATTGTGGGTGAAAAATCATCCCCAAACCTGAACCTGTAGAACCCGAAACCTGCAGATAGCCGCCCTAAAACCCAATCCGTTGCCACCCTTACGGGTCGGGTTTGGACTGGTGCACCCAAAATCGAAATATGAAGTTGAAACCCGAAACCAAAACTGATTGTGGTGGAAATACATAACCAAAACAAACCCGAAAATTGTGGGTGAAAAATCATCCCCAAACCTGAACCTATAGAACCCGAAACCCGCAGATAGCCGCCCTAAAACCCGATCTGCTGCCATCCTTACGGGTCGGGTTTGGATTGGTGCACCCAAAACCGAAATCCGAAACCAAAACTGATTGTGGTGGATATCCATGACCAAAACAAACCCGAAAATCGTGGTGAAATAGTTAAAATATGATTGACAAAAAAAACATAGTGAAGAACAACCATATATAGTACAGAACCTTGTACGTATAGCAGGTAGAAGAAGAGGACATGAGGAGACAGTGAGTAGGACCTGGGCCACGTTTAGTTGGCTAAAGTTTTGCCAAACTTTTGCAAATCTTTAGACTCTCTCTCCATCACATCACATTAAATACATCAAAAGACATATGTTCGGAGTATGAAATGTAGGTAAAAAAAATAACTAATTACACAATTTAGATGTACATTGCGAGACGATTCTTTTGAGCCTAGTTACCCCATGGTTGGATAATGTTTACCACTAACAAACGAAACGTACTAGTGTGCTACGAGGAGTTGAAATGCTGTGCTTTTGGCAAATAATTTGCCATCTAAACGAGGCGGTTCAGAATCGAGACTCAAGAGTCAAGAAAGGTTTGATTAGAATGGCCATACCGTTATAACCGTCCGCCCATTATTGGTTGTCCTATTGCAACATTGTTTTTGTGTCCCGTTTCATTGGATTCCATTCCATGCATGTAAGGACAAAGTGGCGCAAAGAATGCCCTCGCCCACGCTCTGCATAAAGAGAGATGGCGTAGGCAAGCAGCACAACAGCTCTGGCGTGAGGACCGTTTTCTCCATTCGGCTTTTGTGACCTGACCAAGCATCCTACCTACGTGAATTTACACGGCAAAAGAACCTCTAAAAGAAGGGAAACCTCTTTAACAAGCAATGACATTGGCCGGCGGCTTGGCCCCGGATAGCACATACTCCTCCGTTGGCCTTGGCCACCAGGAAACTTGATCTCACCATGCGTGTGCTTCCCCCCCTCCCATGGATCCCCGGCCAGCATGGAGGATTAGGCACGAGAGCTTTGGGAACATCAAAGGATTCAGAAAAGGAGACTAAAAAGAAATCAAAGATTCAGTACAATACATCCTCGGTCCATCGATTCATGGATATGCTGCTGCCAGTGCCACCTCCAATTCTGGAGAGAGAAAACTTCAGATCTATGGAACTTCATTACTAGAAAACACTAGAAACAAATACAAAATGGCAAATGTTCATCGTCCTTCCCAGGCAAAGCCTGTATCACTTGCACTGACATGATCCTTCTTGCTACTTGCATGGTCAAATAGTATCATGTTACAAACAAAGCTAACCTCAAGTTCAGTAGGAGTAGAAAAATAAGATCTGAATATATTCATCCTTTTTCTCTTGGTAAATACTCACATTCCAATTATCAATAATAAAATAAACAACTAAACTGCCCGTCACATGGGGGAGCATCCGGTGTGCGGTGTGCCTGCTTCACATGGTTTATCACGAGACTGCCGCACATGCTATCAGCTCTGGCCTCTGATGGCTTTGGCCGACTAAAAATACACAGCACCAACAAAAAGATACACGTAGAATAAAGGAGAGAAAAAAAGCAGTAAGTAATCTCACGAAATTAAAATGGGGGTAATATCAAGCAAATTAAAAGGAACTATGAGTGGAGTGCTCCGCCGCTGCCAGATACACCTGTTGCCGATGGTCCTCTCTGCTCCACCTACCATGCCGCCGCCGGCGCGAGCTCGCCGGAACCGTTGCTACTTCCACCGAGGTACTCAGTGGCGGAGCTGGCGGATTTTGACGCCTAAGGCCACTTAGTAAACAATTATACCCCTCAATCTCAATGTAGACCACATAATAGCGGTAACCACATGTATTCCTCTTTTTTTTTGTCTCCTTCCTCGGAACCGTACGGACAGGGTAGGGAAGCACCCTCGCGTAGGAGCTGAACGAATGGACTAGTACGCTAATGCAAGGCAAGCTTTGCTTGCTTGCAAGGCAGCAGCACGCGGTAGCAGAGTCCATCAGGCCAGCAGCAGCGGCGCCTGGCAGCCCACGCGCGAGTGGCCTTGGGCCAGCAGCAGAGCGAGCAGGAGCACCGCGCGGCCCAGCGGCGCACAAGGCCCAGCGGCGGGGTATAAGAAATATTTTGGCCCACGCCTAAGGCCATGGCCTGGGTGGCCTTAGGCCCATCTCCGCCCCTGGAGGTACTGTATCCCCGAGCAGCAACATCCGAGGGGTATGAGGCAGCTGCGGCTTTGATCCCCGAAAGCATCTTGACGTGGTAGGCCAGGTCGTAGGGGATTCGGCAATGGGCGCACAGCCCGACCATCCATGCGGTGGGGGCTCGGCGAGGAGGCCTGGTGCCGGGGCGTCGCCCGAGGGGCGGGTCAGCGAGGCTCAAAGTCTTTGCGACTCACCGGAGGCACGGGGCGGCGCCATGGTCGGCCGAGTCCGTGCTCACCGGCCAGCGAGCGACGACGTCACAACTAGCAATGCGGCGTCGTCACCTCATCGCCGACATGGCTCATCTTGTTGCGTATGCTTCTCGGGGCTGGCCAATAATAGGAACGCCCACCCCTGAAAGAGAGAGAGGACGACGGACAGCGATGAGTCGAGGAAGTCGCCGACGAGACGAGGCGGAGACGGCGTCGAGGACGAGCTAGGAAGGCGCTGCCTCTTAACCGTGTCCACTTCCTTCATTCCTCTCTCTTCATGCTAAAAATAGAAAAACACACAACACAGCACTTGTGTGAAGGAGAGGAAGAACGGAGAGGGCAGCAAAGATGCCCAAAGCGGAGGTAGCGGCATGCAGAAGCAGAGGCGTTCGCACTCACCCACATCCCATCCCACGCGCCTTCGTCGTCGCTCATCTTGACCCGGCCTGCGAGCGGAGCGGCTCCGCATCGGACCGCGGACACACGTCACCGACGCCCATGGCTGGAGCCGCATCGGGCCTCCGGGCGCTCCGCCGCCGCCGTCGCTCGGATCCCCAAATGCCGGGGCGGGCGGACCACCGCCATGCCTACCCCGGGAGATCCAAAACCAAAAACTAAACCCGTGCACACCGCCACCATTTGCGCAAGCTAGCTGCTGTTCACGCACGCATGAACCAACGGCGTCGCCATCCAGCTCCTCCTCCGTTCGAGACGGCCCTTTTCCCCGCCCAACATGACGATCGGCGGCTGCATGCGAGAGAGGAAATGGAGGCACAACTAGCAACGAGCAGGAAATAACAGGGGTGGGATGACCGGGGATAACCGGTGGCTTTCGGTACCGTAGGCGGCTCCACAAAAGCAATGGACCACAAGAAGTACCATTTATACCCGCACACGGGAATTTGGTGTCGGGCTTTCTATAAGTAGACGCCGCAGTCGAGACCGTCTAATGCGCCACATGTCGCACATCTAGGAAAGTGGTAGAAAACCACCCCGGGTGGGCTAGTGCCCACGAGGTTAGAAAATTCACACTAATATATATATATATATATATATATATATATATATATATATATATATATATATATATATATATATATATATATATATAACATATGTTTTATATATATATTTTATTATCAAAACAAAACAAAAATATTTATTACATAAAATCTATAAGTAAATTTTTTTGAAAACTAAAATAAGGATCTTTATAAATAAAATAATTTTTTCTATGAAAAAATTAAGAAAAATGTTTCCTAAATAAAATATACAGAAAAAATATTTTCAAAATAAATTTTTAGTATATAAAAAAAACAAAAAAACAAAAAAATTTTGAAAACTTTTTGGAGAAAATCAAAAGGAGAGAAAAACGGCCGAACCAAATAAGTGAGCAAACAACGGTCACAAACTTTTCATGACCGTTGTGCACACCCGCCAAAATCCAACGGCGGCGGCCTCGGGCGGGTGCGGCCGCACCCCAAGATGCGCCCGCACCCATGCCGACGCCACGCGGGCCCCGCCTTTGCCAATGGCTCCTATCCGTTACATGGCACGTCCCCGGTCGTTTGCTCGGCTATAAATAGCTTGGGCACCGGTGTGAGAGCACCCACCTTCCATTCTCACTCTTTCTCACTCTCACACTCTCTCCCACTTTGTTCTACACTCCATTTTCTCCACCAAAAACATTGTGCCGAGCAAGATTACGGTGTGAAAGTTCATACTTTCATCTAACCCTTACACACCCGAGGTTTCGCTCAATTGTTTTTGCAAAGAGCCATGAAGAAAACCGGGGAATTCTTCGGCAAGTTGAGGCGATCATCAAGGCGTAGCTCGAAGCACACAAGCACGAGCTCCTTCAACCTCGACGAACAAGAAGGCTCCCCATGCAAGAAGATGTTGCACCAGTGCCGGGAGGAAGAAGCTCAAGCTCCCCGACTCTCGACGGCCGATGCTCCATACCTCGACATCGGGGAACCCGAGATGCAAGCCTATCTCCTACTCAAGGATCGTGTGTTCCAACACACGCCCGGATCGACCCCGACCTTCTCGAACAAACGGTATGGACGATGAACTCCGTACTATTTAGAAAGCGAAATGGTGGCGGGGATTATCCCCCTCTCGAGGAGGAAGGTTCTCGCCTCCTAACAATCCAGTTTCTATGCACTTTGGTAGAGGACAAGCTAGGCATTTCTTTCCGCCTTTTCGGTCGTTCTTATCATATCAAGTGGGCGGAACTAGCTAGTCACTTGGGCTTTAGTTACAGATGTGCATTAGATTTGGATGCTGCTTTGCCCGGCTTCGTTTGACCCCACTTTTGGGAAGAGATTACCGGTGCACACGAGACCGGTGTCTTCAAGCCTCGCCACTCACAAATCCAGCACCCATCACTTAGATTCATTCATCGCTGGATTTCTTTGGCACTGTTTCCTAGGCACGGGGTTAGATGGGTGAATGAGACTGAACTTAAGCTTCTCTATGCCGTTGTCAATAAGGTGAAAGTAGCCCCCATGGTAGAGATGTGCAGGAACCTTCACCATATTATCACCAAAGTTGCTGTTCCAGTCACCTACACATCGATTATAACACGCATCGCTTCTGCGATTGGGGCATTGGACAACGAGCATATTGAGTACATTACCACGCCCCGTGAGTACTGGACTGCTGCACAGCTAGTAGTTGGGCACCTAGCAAAGACACTACCGACAGGAGAGCTTGTGCATACTTTTCCTGGCTATACAACTGTGATTCGGTTACCTAACCCGATCTACGCTTGTATAAAAGCCGCCTTTGACTTTTGACCTCGAGACTGCTGATAGTGTACGCAGGAGAGAGGCCCCGAGCAGTTCCACCCACAGTGGCAGGAGACCAGAGGCTGGCTCAAGCTCTCATGCAGCATACTTCACGCCACCACCACGGCACCTCACATACGCCCCCCGGGCGAGGGTTCTATCCTTTGGGGACCCCGTGATTCATGCCCTGGTATGATCTAAGGTGGGAACCTCCACCCATGACGCCTGCACCATCGAGTGGCCTGAAGGAGATTCGAAGCATGGAGGGCCAACATGGTGGACCTTTCCGGCCTCTCAGGGTATGCCCCCGTCCGTCCGACCAAGACCATCGCGATACCTGACCGGAGGCTATCAACGTGCAGCTGTAGCACCTCGACGTTCGCACAGGTAACATTGAGCATACACTTAACACTCATGTGCGAGAACACCCATCGCTGGCAACAAAACCGGGAATACCGGAACAAGCAACGATGGGATCAGCTCGAGGCAAACATGGCTACTCATAGCGCCGCGAGGAAGCATTCGGAGGCACCGGGGCTTCGATCCGTCATCGATAGGCCTCCGGATAGCTTGGGGGAGGACCCCGCGGTATCATTGCATTGCATATTTATTTTCAGCAAGCTTTATTTTATTTTAGCATGTTTAAATTTCAGCAATCTTGCATTCCAAAAAAACCAAAAATAGAATAAGTAGCTCTTTTTGTGCTTTTATGTCTACACATATGAGCTATGAAAATGTTTAGTCTTAGTCCCTTGTTGAAATGATGAATAGTTGCTCTGTCTTATGCTTTACACATTGCCTAGTTTATAATTCAATTTCTCTAAAGTTTGGGTTTAGTGGCTAAGTCTAAAATCTCATCCTGAAAAACCCTGATTCATGTGGGTTGCATAAGCTCTATCTAGTCTAGGTTGTTGCCAAGTATGATATGGTACAAATAGATTTGCTATGATTTCGTCCAAAAGAGAAACTTGACATCCGGGAATCTAATTTGAAAGAAAAGAGAAATGCTATGGGTTATGCTAAAAAAAAAGAAAAAGAAAGAAAAAGAGATGAAAAATGGACACGTGTCCGAGGGCGAGTAGAGCCCACATCTCCAAAAAAAAAAAAGAAAAAAAAAAAAAAAAGAAAGAGAGGAAATAAAAGACAAAAGTCTAGGGCGAGCAGAGCCCACCTCTCCAAAAAAATAAATATATAGTAATAAGCCCATACTTTCTCGAAAACCAAATATAATCTTAATCTAAATAAAATCCCGGATGAGTAAGTTGATCAAAAGGATGAATGAAAAGTATTTACTGTTATAACCATTCTATCCGGCAACCGCCCAAGACTTTGAGAAAGCTAAAAAGCCCTCGCTACGATGAAAGGTAATAAAAGGGTGAGAAAAGATGCGCCATTTTATTCAAACTATAGTAGAAAATCTTATTATAACCCCGGCACTTGTGAAACATAATCGGCATAGTAGCAACTCCTGATCAACAACCAAGTATTATCTTTTTTGCTCGAGGACGCAGCGCAAAGGGTAAGCTTGGGGGAGTTTGTTGACAATGACTAACGACATATTTTTCCCGTCAACTTACTACCATAAAGGGAATAAAACTATACCTTTTTATACTCATATACATTTATTACTAACATATTTCCACTTGTAGTGTTCGAATTGTATTTTGTAGTATTTATAATAAATACAGTGGAAATACGTCCCAAAGTACGCCATCCCGAAAGCGCATTCTCAAGGATATCAAGCCCGGGGTGGAAATGGACCAAACCTCGACAACACGGACCGAGCCAAGCCCATGCCACGACTTTTCAAGACAAAGGAGGGACGGCCCGCCAAAGCTCGGGCGGCCGCGCCGCCAGGTGGTGCGCCCGCGCAGTGCGCCCACACCCTGGGGCGGTTCAGCCCAACCTTCGCGTGGCGGTACATTCAATGCTCAAACGGTCGGTTGGGGGTGGAAGGTCGGTGCATCACACTGGACGCCCGCTTAGGTCGGTTTAGGGGTAGTTAGGTCATTTAGCTCACTCCCTCTTGTGTATAAGTACCCCCTTTCTCTCCCTCATTCCACACACCACACTTGGAGTCACCACACCAGCACACTCACACTCTCTACCTCACTCTCCACCTCCACTTCTTCTTCTTCTTCTTATTTGGCTAGCATTGGAGTAGAAGAGCTACAAGAGAAGAGCTTGTAATCTTGGAGCAAAGTGAGCTTGGTAATATAAATCCTCCATGGATCTTTCTCCTATGTGCAAGTTCTATTTCTATGATCATGGTCTAACTTATGAATTAGAGTATAGTCTTGTTCATGTTCTAGTGTTGGTATATGAACTAGCATATAGTTTGTATATCATAATCTTAACGTGTTCATATTTGTTCTTCATCGATCATCGTATGCATAACATGATTGTAGATGGGATAACGGTTCGTCGTTCTTTCGGGTTTGCTCTTGTCTTAGTCCGTCCATCCGTAGGGTGGGGATCCCGGGGACAAGAGTAGTGCTCGTACGCGGCATGGTGCCCGGGTATTATGACACCTTCGAATATGAGAGCATGCCACGGTCATGAGGGTAGGCGGCAGGGTTGTGACAGCCCTGTCTGTCCCTTGTAATCCCTCCACGTTCGCATGTGATGTAGGAGTTCGTAAATGCTTTCCATTGGGCCGGATGGTACCGGGAAGTCTCCCTGTTATCCTAGACATAACCATGCTTAGATCGTGTTAGCATATGATCCTAACTATTCATTGTAAGACCATGACTAGAATACATTAGATTACTCCATAGGACATTCGTTTATTCTTTATCTATTTTATTTATTCTTTCCTGGTGGATTCCAATGTGTGTGTCACACTATCTATAAACCGTATTGCTTACCCCTATTATGATCGAGTTGGTCTTAACGTGCACACATTTCATCATCCAGATGCCATGCTACTTCTTGTACAACATGCCTTCCTTTGGGAAAATATAAATAACGATACCCTGAATACTTCCGGTTGAAATGCTACAATGATAGATCCGTGCGCTTGCGGATGAAATATCAACTATGGCAAGATCTATCACCGTTGATTGAAAGTGCGTTATCACCGACACGGTGGTTCCACTTAGTGATATCGACGTCACGCTTCCTAGCGTCACCATTAGAGATGGGTTCTAAACCCGTTTCTAGTGATTGCGCTAAGAAATGTCAACAAAGCATTTCTGACGCCGTTGCCGGGAATAGGTTTCATATCTATTTTTAGTAACGACGTTAAGAAATGCCAATAGACCATAGCCCGACAAAGGGTAAGTCCTTAATTGATCAGATGGAAGGACCACAATATCCATCCGATCTAAGCATGTTTTATTTAGTCGGGTTCTCGGCCGGCGACTTGACAATCACCCATGTGATTGTGCACAACATTTCCTCAAGTGACCGGAATCACTTTGTCTACTTCAATCATGATACCGAGCATTACCTAGACCTCTATATAGGATAGGGAAACTTTCAACAAGGATCTCGATGCATCAACGGTTTCAACCATTTTCCTAACTTAATGCATGAAACATATAAAAGACGCAAGTCAAATTGATTGGAGAAAGTAGGAAAGTCGAATGCTCCGGGCTTGCCTCGCAGAACGTCGGCGAACGTGCTCGGGCACTCGTGCAGCCCGACGGTCGACTCTTCTCCTTCGATGGCTTCTCCCGACCGCACTCCCGGATGAAGAAGCCCCCCGTCGGCTCCTCGATCAGCTCCTCCAACACTTCCCCCGATCCTGGGATGATGCATATGATGGAGAAAAGAAATGATTACAATTACATAAATATCAACTTGCATAAAGTAATATGTGAATGATGGATGAATGCTCATGATGCACGCTATTAGTAAGTGGATATCTCTTCCGTAGAAACACAATTAATTCTACACAAGAAACCCTAACAACCTACACTAAGCAAGCACTCAACTTACTAATTGCAGGAAATGGCAGCTAGACATGCTATCACTAAAACAGTCACACAGGGAGTTCTACAACTCCAAATTCAGTGAAAAAATACTCTATGGAAAGCTAACGAAATTTCCTACAAAACATTCCATATCACCCAGACCTGAATCTAATACTATCAGCCTCGAAATCAGAGAAAACAGAGGCTCTGTTTTCCTACTCAACATCACATACAACCACCATAACTTGCAAAAACGACTCATGCAAATCTTACCAAACTTGAGCAGCAGGTAAACCAAGTCATTACCTACCAAATAAACCTACTGGACATTTCAAAAGATAATCTAAAACATATAAAATGTTATGCCCTATCAAACATTACACTTGCACACTATAATTATATAAATGCTAGGAATAATAAATTGACACAACTGCCAAGCTTACCAAACTAAGCTTACCAACAGATTCTATTTGTGCTAGGCACACACAATAAAAATACCAATACACATTACCTTCACATAAACATGTATGTTTAGGCTATTTTGCATGCATCAAAAATATGGTAAATACATAACTACTTCAGAAAATTCTACAAAAATTACCGGAGCATCCTACTGTCATACCACCGCTACCATAAAAATTTCATGGCAAGATCATGCACATACAGCTCTACACAAAAATGACAAGTTAACACTAAATCCATGCATGAAAATACTTTGTACTATGAAAAGTGTTAGACAACAGATTTCTGAGTATGATAAGCTTCTAAAACCTATCAAACACAAACACACCAAGTCTCACATCCAAAACCCTAATATTTATTTTTCCATGAATTTCTAAAGATCACCTTGCAAATAGCACATAAATAGAAAAATCACATTTCTTCTACAGAACATACCATGCATGACATTTTTCCTGGATTCTACTCACAAAATTAGGAACATTTTGCACAGGAAGCATATTTTTATCTTGCACCAATTAAAAGATATGATTTTCCTCAATTTCCATGCATTTATGGCCATAAATAAAACTCTATATAAAAGTTATCAGAAAATATGGTTTCATAATTTTATACTGTATCCTATCATCTAACAAGCATGCCAAAATTTGTTTCACTCAAAAACACCTCAAAATGACCAAGTTATGAATTTCTAAAGATTTAACCGAAATGCGAAAAAACGTAAAAGGATAAAGAAAAAGAAAATCGCGGGGGCCTGCCTGCCGCTGACACGGAGCAGAGCGCTGGCGGGCGGGTGTGGCGGATCTTCGCCGGCGATGACCAAATCGCGCAACCAACCGGGTCGATTCGACTCTACTCAACGAGACGGACGCGTTGGTGCACTTGGTTTGAGCTCAAACGGACAAATACGACGACGACGGGGCGTCACGACGGCTCACATGGGCGGCGCTGGCGGCGGCGAACCGGCCGTTCCGGTGCTCGACGGGATGAACCAAGCCCCGTTCTTGACTCTCCTAGACTCAAAAGTGACATGCAAGCAAGCTATAGAACCTCGACGGAGCGACAACGGGCGAGGAAACGGAAACGAACGGGCGGCAGCACGGGCGCCGCAACGGGCAAACGCGCCCCGGCTAAATGACGGCCGGTGCACGCATCCAACTAGCTTACAAGCTCAAGCACCCTAAGGTGACTCTAAAACATGAAAAAAATGACCTAAGCTCGACCTACGAGCTCAGGCGACGATTTGCCCCAACGGCGGCCATGGCGGGCTCGCCGGCCACGCGCGGCGGGAAGCGGAAATGGGGTCCTTACCCCGTCTTTTACCTTCCCTCGATGACAGCTTTGCGTAGCGCACGATGTAACGGAGCTAGGGACACGGTTTGGTAGGGTTTGGCGCGACGGCGGCGGCGGAGCTCGGGATCGACGGCAATGGCGCGTGGGCGCGCTTCCTCGCTCTAAGGCCGGCAACGGGCGGAATGGAGCTGGGGTTAGGGTAACCCGTTGCCCGCCCTTTATATGTGGCACGCAACCCGTATCACCCCATCCGGGCCGCACATCGGCGTTCGCGCGTTGCCACGTCGGCGCGGGCGCTGTCGGCCGGGAGCCGGCCGATAGGCCTCCCCTCCCTTGTTTTCTCGAAAGTCGTCGGTTTTGGCCTGTGCATCGAGATTCGTGTGGAATTTGGAAAAGTCAAAACACCGATTTTGTAGAATTTCATAAGATACAAAACACTCAATATGAACTTTTTCTAATTCGGCCTAGATTTGGAGATAAAAATTAAAAACAGCAAGGTCACACTCATCCATTCAAAAAAAGAGTTTGAATTCAACTCAAATTTGACTCAAACTTGTGGGCACTATTTGGATCATTTGCAAGCCTTTTCATAAGAAACTCATAAAATATCTTTTGATCTACATAAAAAGTACTACATTTCATCTATAGAAAACTTTTGCTAGAAACACTTCTATCATGCACTTTTTGAAAGGAGTTTCAAAATGACTCAAAGAGGTTTGACACTCTAGGGATAATTTATAAAATTTTTCTAAATTGAAACTCAATCTCAAACATGGTCCTAAATTATGTCAAAAATATATCTAAGCACAATCTAGGTCCAAAACATCATTATAGCAAAGATCCTATAGTAGCTAGATCAAACAAGCATGAAATGAGAGCAATTCAAAGTGAATGTCACTAGTAATATGATTATGCATGAAATGATGATTATGCTATGCAAATGATCATGCTTTCAAGATGCTTAACACCTAGGGTGTTACAGCCTCCACCAACCCCACCACCACCTCGGGAGAATCAACCACCATTGCATAACCCACCACCCGCAACCCTCCGCATAAGCCAACTGTACCCCAGCACTCATATCGGAGATACCACAGGGCACCTTGCCCAGACGCAGCCCCCGCAGAATCCTCACTACGACCCCAAATCCCCACTCTCCTACGCCCTTCAGCTCGCGGAGTGGCCTCCAGCATATAGCCACCAACACCTACAAAGATACAACGGAACCTCCGATCCTAGGCAATTTATTATGAGCTACGAGGCCGCCGTGGAAGCAGCAGGGGGAGATCACTCTACAATGGCCAAGTCGTTTGTGATCATTGCAAGAGGGGTGGCGCAGTCATGGTACTGTACGCTACCCCCGAACACCATCCGGAGCTGGTCCAACCTACGGGCCGCCCTCCGAACAAACTTTAAGGGGGTCGACTCCGAACTCATCAACAGCACAGAGCTCCTAAATGTGGTGCAGAAGCCAAACGAGCCCCCTCGCAGAATGGTGGCGAGGTTCCTCCAAACCAAGGCCGAAATGCAGAGGGGTCTCCAACCGGAAAGGTCATTATGGCAAAGGTTTCCTCGCATCCGCCCCGGCCCCTGCCACTCAAAGATCGAGTGGAGACAGCCAAAAACCTTAGCATAGTTACATGAGATAATGGACAAATATTGCAGAGCTGACAACAGCCACAAAGCGAAGCTAGAAGCCTTCCGACCTCCGCAAAACCAGTACCAAGCACAGCGCCCACCGCGCGGAGACAACTACCCAAGGCCGGATCTCATGAGAGTCGGCGCCATCGCCAACTACCCCCCGCCCGAACAGAAAACCCACCAACCACCTCCTAAACAAAACTACCCAGCAAGAACCCCCAGGCCAAACCCGGACACCGGTGCGAGGCCTCCGCAAAAACAGCCTTACTGCCATTACTGCGGGGAGGGCAAGGGCCACTACACCAAGCAATGCCCGTACTTCGCTAAAGGGAAGGAGGCGATGGAAAGAGAGTTAGCATCGCAAAACTCCCAGAGTCAAATCAATCACACAAGGAAACCAGCAAACACCCACCACAACCATTACAGCTATACCCCTGTTGACAGTCACTAACGACACATTTTTAACGTCAACATCCTACCATAAAGGGGGTGAAACTATACATTATCATACTCATATACATTTCCATATATTTCCACTTGTAGTGTCCAAATTATTATTGTGCAGATTTATATAAGAAACAAGTGGAAAATGTACCAAAAGGCGCCTCCCGAAAGCGCATTCCCAAGAACATCAAGCCCAAGGGAGAAATGGACCAAACACGCAGAACCGGGCCGAGCAAACACCGCCATACAACTTTTCAGCCCAAAGACGCCAAATGCTGCGAGCCCAGCCCGAACGGGCCCCAAGTAGGTGCGCTACAAGACCACCTGGTGCGGCCGCACCCCCGCCGAGGCGGCTTGGCCCAAATTTCGGGAGGCGGTTCGTTACCTTCCAAAACCGGGCGCGTTGCCGACGTTGGTTGGTCGGTTTGGTAGTTTTGGAAGGTGTTCCCGGGTCGGTTTTGGCTCCTTCCATATGGGGAGGGACATTTTCCAATGAGCCCCCTCTCCTCTACCTATAAAAGGAGGCCATCTCCCACCATTGTAACACACACCATTTGGAGCCTCCTCACTTTCCACTCCTCTTCTCTTCTCCTCTCTACTCCTCTACTTCTCTAGTTTTTTAGTCTTTAGTAGTATTTGGAGCAAGGCTAAGCTTCATTGGAGAGCTTGTACTTGGGAGAAGGAATATTCGGTATGAATACATTTATGGTTTATCCTCAAGTCTTGATCTCATATGCTTGTGCAATAGAGCTAGAGTATTTACATGTTATATTCTTGACATGTTGTTCTCGACACGATCATGATAGAAGAACTAGACTATAGTTCCTATGTCGTGGTTAGTCGTATAGAACTTAGGGCCTAACCATTCAGGCCATGTATTTGAGTAGAGTAAGAGTTGTGCTGAGGTGGCGGTTCATTGTGGCTTCCGGGCCTGGTCCATATCTTAGCCCGTCCATCCGTAGGGTGGGGGTCTGCAGGGGATATGGGTTGTACCTTAACACGCGGGCATGGTGCCCTGGTAAGCGGGAACCTTCGAATATGAGTGCATGCCACGGTTGAGGGGTAGGCGGCTTTGGTCGTGACAAGCCTTGACCGCCCCTTGAAATCCCCCCCACGCTCGTGTGTGCTTTGTAGGAGTTCGTAAATGCCTTCCATTGGGCGGATGCACCGGAGGTCTCCCCCCATCCATCTCACTCTCAAAAAAAACTCTAGTCATCTATGTTTGCATGATTATTAACTTGTTCTTTGCACGCCTACTTTAGAATGCCCGCTCCACTTAGGAATATTCTTTATTCTTTATTTTCCTTTTTATCCTTGAGGTTGGCCCAAGTGTGTGTCACACTATCTTAAACTATCATGACTTACCCCTCGTATTGAGTATTGGTCAACCGCATAGACATGTTGTCTTGTTCATGCCCCCGCTAGAGTCCTACACCATGCCTTCCTTTGGGAAAATATAAAATAACGATACCTTGAATATCTCCGGTGAAATGCTACAACGGTATTTCCGTGCGCTTGTGGACTTGTTCTCAGAAATGCTACGAATGCCACCCGACATCCCGTGGCGATGGTAGCCGGAATGTAACAATTCGTGAAGTCGCTGTGGGAAGTCAACCTATGGTTCCCGTGCTTTGCCTTTTGGCACTTGCGCTTAGGAAACGCGCAACAAGCATTTCGGGCGCCATTGCCGGGGAAGGCATTGGTTATAAAGATTCTAGAAAGACATGTTCATAATGATGTGCATGTGTAAGTAGCCATTACTCATGCAAAGCTAATCTTTCATGTTTTCTCCTGTTGTGGATGAAGACAGATAGTGTTCAATTGGTTTGTCCCTTGTTGAACAACTACATCGCAGATCCGAGGCACTCCTAAGGAAGAACCCAACTCATATCAAATCTTCTCCTCGCTACTCCGCCGACAAACAAACCAATCACCCTTGCATCATCTCGTATTCCACTCATGGCCAAGTCGATCCGTGACCACTCCATCCCTCTTTTTACAACGTGCCCGTTGGGCCCACCAAACATGGGAACAGAGAACTTTGAGCTCCGGCCCGGCCTAATCAAGATGGTGCAGGCAAACCAATTTTATGGTTTGCCAAGTGAGGACGCAAAAGCGCATCTACAACACTTCCTCGAGCTCAGTGACACCATTGTCATCCAAGGTGTCACACCAGAAGCCATTAGAATCCGTCTGTTTCCCTTCTCCATCACAGGGAAGGCGAAATAGTGGTTCTATAAAGAGACGGAAGCTGTCAACACGTGGGACAAATGTTCCACGACGTTCCTCACTAAATTCTTCCCCATGGGAAAAACTCACACCTTGAGGGGAAGAATTGCCAACTTCCAGCAGAATCCTATGGAACCCATACCCGTGGCATGGGAAAGGCTACAAGAGTACATTCAAGCATGCCCGCACCATGGGATGGAAAAATGGCTCGTGATGCAGAACTTCTACAATGGGTTAACACCCATGTCAAAAGAGCACATTGATGCCACTGCTGGAGGAGCCTTCCTCTCCCTCACCATCGATAGAGCAACAGCTCATATGGAGAAAATAGTGTCCAATCAAGCTTGGGGGGAGGAAAGTCTTGGCAAACAAGAAGATAGCATGCGCACCATGGAGGAGAGACGGACATGCCCGCTACAATGGATCTCCTATTAAAAGAACTTGACAAGTGTGCCACCAAAGAAGAAGAAACTTACGGCAAGACAATCCAAGGCCATAAACTCACACGTAACATGTGAAGTCTCGTGGCAATGTTGGCCATTCAGGAACGACGCCTCAAAAACCCGTGAAGACGTTACTCACATCAACAACGGGTTCCGTCAACAAGGAGACCATAATGGGTGGAACAACCAGTCATACCCACAAAACCAAGGAGGTAATTCAAACTCAAGGTACAATTCAATCCTCTCTCCTTGGAAGACTTGGTCTTAGACCAAGCAAAAATAATTGAAGAACTTTCAAAGAAGTTGATGCTTAATGATAAAATAATTGAAAACATGATTTTCAAAATTAAAAGTTTAACCTCTTCTTATGAAAGACAACTAAGCTTTAATAAAATGATAGAAACCCAATTAGCTCGGTTTTACTCGCTTTGCCTGTTGTCGGTTCGGGAAAAGTTTTGGGGCAACCCAAAATTTCTCTTGAATCTGTTAAAATGGTCTCAACGAGGTCCAGTGCGCCTCTATGTCGGGAAGACAACAAGTCTCCTACCGAGCCACCACTCATTATCAAGAAGGAGGACCCCGGCCGCCCGACAATCACATGCTCGCTTGGCCCGCATGTCTTCAAGGATGCCTTCTCGATCTTGGATCAAGCATAAACATCATGTCCAAGGTAACATATGATGAAATATTAGGTGGACCTTTGTCCCCTCGTACATTTTGAACTGCCGCAGATGGCGGACCTATCACTAAGGAAACCGGAGGGAGTAGCTCAGGGCGTTATAGTAAAAATCCGAGAAGCATACATCCCGACGGACTTTGTCATCCTAGACATGGGTCACAACGAGAGCTGCCCCAATCCTTGGGAGACCATTTCTTAACACTACAAATGCAGTTTTGCACGTGGGATCGGGGCATGCTAGCTTCCATATGCAGGGGCCAAACAATGAGATGCACATTCAATGGGTTCAACAAGCATAAGAATGCTAAAAACAAGCGGCCCAAGAAGGTAAAGCCACAAAGTGTTAAGCGTGCATGGCGCATGCGAAAAGGATGACATCCGCATCCACTTCTCCTGATACGGGTAACACTCCGTCAAGCACTAAATGAATGGAGAAGAGTCCCGCTCGTCGGACTTTAAAAGGTGAGCCCTTGCCGAAGGTAAATCGGTAGTTATCTCTTTGTTTTACAAATAATAATCTCCCGAAGAATAACTCCATGATGCTTACGATAAAAATAATAAATAAGAATAAAATTGTTTACCTCTGTTGGAAGAATCTTGTTTATCAATGCATGCTTCCTCTTTCTATTTTGGCATGTCTTGGTTTGGAAGTTTTGGTTATACGTATGATCATACTTCCATAGGCGTTTTTGAATTGAGCATGGTGCTTAGGTCAAAAAGTCTACCTTGATCGATTAGACATGGAGTCGAAGTCCGGTTATTGAACCTAAAATTGCTAGTGTAGATTTTGGTCGATCATATGGACTAACCCCCTTGCAGAATTTATCAAAATCCATAAGGGTAAGTCTTGAAGATGACAACAGGGTTAACAAATAAAATAATAATAATAATAATAATAATAATAATAATAATAAAAGAGAGGGTAGAGAAGAGAAGAAGAAGAGAGGAGATAAACCTTTCAACCCCAAGATTTTGTCCTGTTACTTTGATGACATCAAAAGACAAGCTTGGGGGAGCCTCTAACCACGCCACCGTGCACAACTCGCACCATTGCGTGCTCAAGCTAAGCGTAACCATAAAAGGTAAGCAAAAGGCTAGCTTGGGGAGGACTCCAAGAAAGGTAACTTGTATCTCACATTTTGATCATATTCTTGGATATGAGTTGGATGCCTTGCTCTTTGCCTTGCCACCCCTTCTTGTTTTCTTTTTTTCATCTTCAAGTCATTAACTTTATCTTCATGGTTGATCTTGACTTGATCTTGGGGCTTGTTTTTTTGCTCATCTTGTGGCTTTGGTTGAGGCTCATCTTGATGCTCTACCAATTTCTTGGTTGGGCATGTTGAGGTGAGGTGACCCCAAACATTGCACTTTCGGCACTTGACATGCTTGAGCCTCTCTTCTTCCTTCTTTAACTTGAGCCTTTCTTCATTCGGGCAAGCTTTTGCAAGATGTCCCACTTCATGGCACCGATAGCACATGGAGTGAGATAGCTTCCTTTGTTGAAGCCTCTCCATCTTCTTTGCTTCTTTTGCTTTGCCCTTTCTTTTCTACCTTTGTCATCCTCCTCTCAAATCCAAGGCCATGCTTGTCACCATAGTATCTTTGAGACTTCAAGATTTGCTCAAAGGTGACCTTTGAATTGTAGCACCTCTCAATCTTGGCTATCAAGTTCTTCACTTCCTTTTTGAGCTTTTTGTTCTCCTTCAAAAGGTTAGTCTCACAAGACATAGAAGTAGAACAAGCATTTAAATGTGAAGAGCATGATATATCAAGTAAATCATCACAAGAGGTGGATACATGCTTCTTGCCTACATCACAAGGGTTAGCACAAATATGTGATTGATCATTTGACCCAAGTGATGAGCTCTCACTAGTTTTAGATTTTTCATTTGAAAACATCTTAGTGAGTAAAGCATGATCTTGTATCAAGTTATCATGAGCCACACTAAGTTCCTCATGAGCCAATTTTAGCACCTCATGTGAACAAGTAGTAACATAAAGTAGATGCTCTTGTTGTTCACATGTTGTCTTAAGCAAAGAGTTTTCATTTTTCAATTTCTTGTTTTTAGCAACCTCTTTGTTCAAATCATGGATGAGACTATATATGAGCTCAAAGTTTGGATCATCACAATCGACAACTATGTCACCACGAGGTACCTTGGTGTCATCATGTGACATAGAGCAATCCGTGATGTAGATGAACATGTAGAATCATCACCCTCATAGCCATCATCCTCACAATCAAGTGTGCATAGAATAGCATCATCGATTGCATCACTTGTGGCGTCCTTATCAACCTTTGATGCCTCATCCTCAAACTTGCCATCATCCCATGTGGAGGCATCACCAAAGGCGCTCTTGATGGATTCCCACAACATATGTGCGGAACTTTGGATATTCACCTTGTCATGCAACTCAAAACTCAAAGCATCGAGTAAGTAACTATAAGCATTGAAATCAAGATCAAATAGGACTTTTTGAGTTTTGGTTAGATTTCTATGGTCCATGACAAGATTGAGACCACGAGTGACAACCCACCAAACCTTAGGTCCCATGGCACGAAAATGATCAAGCATATGGTGTTTTTCCACCGTGCAAAGTGTGTGCCATCAAAAATATGTGTGTCACTCAAACAATCATCACTAAACCCTCTAGTTTCCATCCTCTCTGGCCGGTTAAGACCACTAAATGAGAGACCACGGCTTTGATACCACGTGTAGGGTCGAGATGGGGACTAGAGGGGGGTGAATAGTCCTTTCTAAATCTAATTGCGTCGGCTAAACAAATATAATGCGGAATTGAAACTATTCGTTTAGCCAAGACTTCACCCCTCTAGCTATGACTCTAAATCACCTCACAAAAGATCCTACACAAAGCAAATGAGGTGATAAGCCTAGCTTGAGCTCCTAACCGTTTCTATTGCAAGGTCACACAAACCTATGCACTAGTACTTCAAACAAAGGTGAGCTCCTACACAATTCTAATGAGCAAAAGCACAAAGCCAACCTAAGCTCACTAGATGCACAATGGACAAGGCGACACACGCCTAACCCAAATGCTCAAATTACTTAGCTACACAAACTAAGCAAAGCAACTAACAAGCTACACAAGCTAGTAATTGCAAGAGCTACTCCACAAGCACAAGCACAAGATATATATGAATGTAAATACAAAGCTTGTGATTTGGAGAATGCAAACCACCGAGAAGAGTAGACAAGTTGACACCGGTGATTTTTTTACCGAGGTATCGGGAAGCTTGCCAACTTCCCCCTACTCCTCGTTGTGTCGACCAACACCTTGGGTGGTTCCTTTGGTGTTTCACCTAGATGGTTCTTCGGTGTGACTCTCCGATCACTTGCCTCTCAAGGCACGCCCCGCAAGGCACCGCAAGACACCACTCTCAAGTGAGCCTATCACAAGGCACCGCAAGACACCACACTCACAAGTGAGGTAACTCAAAGACACGCTCTAGTAGTGATGCTCTTTCATGATCCCCGCAAGGTGAGCTCGAACCTCTCACAAATCCTCCTTCGGAGCACCGCACAATCTCCGTTGCGTGCTTCACGGTCTCTTGCCACAAGCCGTCTAGGAGGTGGCAACCTCCAAGAGCAACAAAGCACACCGCTTGCAACACGATCACCTAGTGCCACGCAATGCGATCTCTCAACGCTAATGCACTAGAATCACTCCTCACTTTGATTTGGATGAACTCTATCAATCACAAGTGAGTGGGAGGCTCTCTCAAGCACCACAACACAAGCCACCAAGGCCCAAGTGTGCTCAAGACCAAACAAGGTCGGGTATGTGGTGTATATATATAGCCCCCAAGTCAAATAGAGCCGTTGGGATGAAATCCCGGCTTACGAGTTGGCCGGGCCTGACCGGACTCACCGGTGAGTCGTCCCGTCGGCGTCCGATCGCGGCGTCCGGTCACTACAACCCAAGCAACGGCCCACAGCCAGCGGCTGCCAGCGTCCGGTCACCGGCGGTTCGGTCAAGCACGGGCGCATCCGATCCAGCGTCGGTCCTCGCGTCCGCTGCGACTCGGCGCGGCAGGCTTGGCCGGAGGCGTCGATCAGAAAACCGGAGGTCCGCCGGTGATGCGTCGGTCACGCCAGAGCTGCGAAAAGTCATCGTTTTTGTAAAACTCCAATCAAACACCGTCTTTTCTCGGACATGCTATCCAACAAATATACCAATTTGTGCACGAGGACTAGCATGTTTTTCAACACCAACTTGCATCCGGCGCAATAGAAAATATGCATCTCATTTTCTCAGCGCCCCGCCTCGCAAGCTTGGGCGGGAGGATGAGTGGTTCCCAAACCCAACTCAACCCTGCAATCACCGCCGCCTTTGCAAATGTGCCAACACCACCAAGTGTACATCACCATGTGCATGTGTGTTAGCATTTTCCACAATCATTTCAAAGGCCCGGTTAGCTCTTACCACGCCACTCGATCCTAACACATCGCAAAGTTAGATCGCTCAAGTGGCACTAGATGACCGATATGCAAACAAGTTTGCCCCTCTTGATAGTACGGCCATCTATCCTAAACCCGGTCATAAACTTCTCTAAGCTCCTCATGACCCGCGAAATGAAATGCCCTATAGGTTATACCTTTGCCTTGCGCATTTCCATTCCGCTCCATCTCCAAGTGCCGATGCAACACATGCACCAACACGATCACCAAATGATATGATCCACTTCATATCATCACGTGACACTATTGGTCCATCGATCTTGACCTCACTTGCTCTTCACCGCTTCGGCCGGTCCGTCGGCGCCAAGTCTTGCCCAAGCTTCACCGCCTCGCCGGTCCATCGCTTCACCGCCTTCTTGACTTGCCCTTCACACTTGCAACCGGTCCATCAAGCCAAGCCTTGTCTTGATCTTCACCACCTTGGTCACATGACTCCATGTCATGTTTCATATGCAATAAAGCTCCTTCATTGCACCAATCACGTGTGAACTAATCTCCCCACGTGTATTATCTCAATCACACATATTAGTTCACATAATGTTGTCACTCAATTACCAAAACCAAAGGGACCTTTCAATCTCCCCTTTTTGGTAATTGATGGCAACACTACAAAGATATGGAATTGAAGATTAAATTCCAAGCTAGCACTTTATACAAGTATAAATTGCTAACTTGGTTTGGATTTTATGTCACTTATCCAACATTTAAGCACAATGTCAAGATTTGGATAAGCATCATAAAATCCGACTTGGTAGTGGTAACTCCCCTATATGTGTGCCCAATTGATTTGAATTCAAGGTTTGCACACATACAAAGATATGAAACTTTTGGGAGGGTTAACACTACAACCTGTGCATGCTAGTTATCATATCATCAAGCAAGTTCTATAACTAGCATACACCACACAAGCATTGCATATAAAATTTTAAAACTTATGCAAATGCAAGCAAGCACATGAATATGCACATATCAAATGCAATCAAACAAGTTCATGAGCTTGCTCCCCAACTTGTGTGCTTCTCTTTTGTCCAAGAATTTTGATCCTTCTCAATTCTTCAATGTTGCTCCCTCATGGTCCATGGTCCATGTCTATGTTCTCATCTCTCCCCATATTCATATCTTTGTTCCAATCTCTCCCCCTTTGTCATCAATTTCCATAAAAGGTATGCCTCATTTGATACAAAGGGTGCTACTAGGGATAGATGGTTGAGTCTTGAATCTTCATTTTTTTTTTTTGATGGACATCACCATATGTCGGAATGACACCACTTGTAACAACCACATGTGGAAGCATGAAAACCACCTAGAAATGCCACATGTAGGTCACTTGTAGGATCCTTGACCTTGATCTTGAGGTGGGGCACCTCCCCCTATGTCAAGGCATATGTCAATCCACTTGAGTTCTTGAGGGTAGCTCTCTTGAGTTGATCACTTAAAGTTGAGGATCACTTGTGGAACCACCATTGATACATTAAGTACCATTTGAGTGTGAGCAAGAATACCACTTGTGTAGGAATATGATATATCTTGCTATGTGGTAACCACTTCTTGAACTAGATTGTTTCCATGAGCTTCTTTCTTGTTGACTTGAACTAAATGATTTGCCATAGCTTTCAAGTCCGGTTTGATCCAATGACAAGCTTCTTCACACCTCATAAATTATAAGGGTTATCTTGCCAATGTTGTACTTGTCACTTGTGAGCAATCCAATCTAGATCAAGTACTTGGGATCACTAGCTCATGAACAAATTCATGTACAAACCACTAGATCATATAAACATTCAAGCAATAGTGGTAGCAATGAATTTAAAACTTTCATTTGTCATGCATGACCCTATTAAGCATGTACTATATGCACTAACCGCATACTAGTAAGGGATGAAATGATCATGCACATTACAATGATACCTTTGCTATCTTGGAGTAGAGAATAGTCAATATGATTCCAATTTCTCTCCGCAATAGCAATGTGAAGTCCATTTGAATAACTTGGTGAAGTTAAAATATATCAATATGAATTTCATGCTTCACCCATATGAAATGAGAACCACTAATGATCAAGTGCACATTCTTCATGTTGTGGTTGGCTTGCTTTCTTTTGATCTTTTCTTGCATGAGAGAATACCATTTGAATTTGCATGAATGTCTCTCTTTTTTGGTGTTGCTTGCTCTCTTTTGATCAATCCTTTTGATTTCTTCAACTAAGCATCTTGAATATTCCTAGATCATCACTTCCATGTTGGCCCTTCCAAGCATCCCAACTTGTCAATCCCACTCATGGGCGGCACACCCCTCTCTAGGGAGAAGTGATCTCACAAAGAACTATCCTTGACACTCACTTGAATAGAGTTTGATTGATTGATCCAAGTGATGGACTTGATATGATGAGTAAACTTGAGATCTTCTTTAAGTCCTTTTCTTTCTTCTTGAAGAGACATGATGATCATTTAAATTCAAACTTGTCTCTCCATCTTGAGCTTGGTCTTGATCTCCAACTTGAGTACCAAAAGGTGTACAAGGTACACTCCCCAAAACATTGGCTTTTTGTACTCATTGCTTGTCATGCTTCTAACTCAACTCAAAACCAAACTTAGGTGCCTCAAATACTTATAATCATGATTCCAACTTGAGGACCTTTCAATCAAAGTGACTCTTGATCAATCCAATGTTTGTCACTTTTCTGGCAGATTTTGTACATCTCAAAGAATAGTCCATAACTCTCAATGTACAACTTGAAATGCCACAAAATTTGGTGGAGATGTGCAACACTAAGTCATCTAGCAGCTATAAAAATTTGAGCTTCATACTCCTCCTAGATTGCTACCAGATTTCACATCTTCCCACACTACTACATGCTGAAAACTGCTGCAACATGGTTGACAAGTTCCACTCCAAAACCGAAGTATCCCTTATCCTCTCATCATGAAATTTTTTACAGCAACTTGTATCATAAGTATAGAGCATGCATACCAAATTTCAAGCCATTCCAATAAGATTTGATCATCCAAACATGGCTAAGATCACAGCTCACTCAGATTTTGCAAAAATGGACAGATTTGAGCAATTGAGCTATCCTTCATCAATTTGAATCAAAATTGAAGCTAACTTGTTTGAATATTTTCACAAGACATATATCAATTGAAATCTCATACTAAATGTCATCTCATGATCATATCCATTCAAACCAACTCAAATTTGATCACTAAGCAATTAATCCATTCGAGTATCTCATAGCAAGCAACATATGCATATATATCCAATTCAATCAACTCATATGCACCCAAATATGTGTGATCAACTAGATATGTACTTTCATAGCTCATGATCATCAAATAGCAAGCTTTAACTCAAATATTTGCAAGCCTTCAAATATTCCAATTAATCACCACAACTAGGATCATTGCACTTGTATGTTGTAGCTCATTTGGACTTCACTTTGTCATGACTTAGCATTGGGATGAGAATAGCAATATGCTTCAATACTTGACTCAATGAAATGATGAACAATGTGAACTCAATTGAATCAAGCCTCCAATGCCATGGTACCTACAAACAATCATCCACTTGTTGATGGTACCCAAACTTGTTTGGGTCCTCTCAAGTTAGGTGCAACATACTTTGGCAAAGCCTTAGTATGAATAGCGGGATGTTTTGCAATAGTAACCGGAGAGGTACCATTGTCATCCTTTCTAAGCACATTATTATCATCAATTGAAATAGGCTTAGAATTTTCACCTAGGGGACATGAATGAGCCATGTGTCCCCTTTCCCGGCATGAGTAGCATCTTCTCTTTTGTTGAGCCCATTCTTTCTTGCTCATTTGATGCTTCTTCTTGCCTTGCCTCTCATGAGTTGCTTGATCCTTCTTCTCAAGCTTGTTAGGACACTCCGAGGCAAAGTGTCCCATGTCTCCACATTCACGACACTTGATGTGAGCAAACTTTATTTTCTTTGCTTCATTCTTGCTCATCATCTTGGCATCTTGGATATGAGTTGGATGCCTTGCATAAGCTCTTCCACCCCTTCTTGTTCTCTTCTTCATCTTTAAGTCATCAACCTTGTCTTCATGGTTGATCTTGACTTGATCTTGGGGTTTCGGTTGAAGCTCTTCTTGTTGCTTCAACTTGAGTTTTTCTTCATTTGTGCAAGCCTTTGCAAAATGTCCCATTTCATAGCATCGGTAGCACATGACATGAGATAGCTTTTCTATCATCTTGGCTTCTTGTCTTTTCTTCTTTCTTTCATCCTTGGTCAATCCACCCTTGAAGCCAAGTCCATGCCTCTTGCCATAGCTTCTTTGAGTCTTCAATATGTGCTCAAAGGTGACTTGTGAATTGTAGCACCTTTGTAACTTGGCAAGCAAATTCTTCAACTCTCTTTTAAGCTTATTGTTCTCCTTCAAAAGGTTAGTCTCACAAGACATAGAGGTAGAACAATCATTTAAAGAGGAAGAACATGACATGTCTTGTGAATCATCACAAGAGGTGGATACATTCTTCTTGCCTACATCACAAGGGTTAGCACAAATATGTGATTCATCATTTGACCCAAGTGATGAGCTCTCACTAGTTTTAGATTTTTCATTTGAAATCATCTTAGTGAGAAAAACATGGTCTTGTACCAAGTTATCATGAGTAACACTTAGTTCCTCATGAGCCAATTTTAGCACATCATGTGAACAAGTAGTAACATAAAGTAGATGCTCTTGTTGTTCACATGTTTTCTTTAGAAAAGAGATTTCATTTTCCAAATTCATTGTTTTTGCTTTCTCATTTTCTAAAGTCATGGTCATGCTAGCAAGTCTACTAACAAGCTCATCATATGAATCAACATGATCAACCATATTGCTACTTGATACCTTGGTGTCACCTTGTGACATGAAGCAATATGCCGATGTAGTAGATGTGCTTGTGGTAGCATTAGCAACCGAGCATGAACCATCATCATTGCTATCAAGTGTGCTTGAGGTAGAGTCATCGCTTGCAACACTTGTAGCATCATCATCATCCTTGTCAAGTGAACTTGAGGTAGGTCTTTCATTATCTTCACTTGACCATGAGGTGGAGCAACCTTGCTCTACATCCTCATGAACCACCTCCTTTGGCGCCTCATCCTCAAACTTGCCATCATCCCATGTTGAGGCATCGCCATAGGTGTGCTTGATGTCCTCCCACAACATATGTGCGGACACCCTAGTGTTCACCTTCTCAAACACATCAAAGCTCAAAGATTTGATTAGATACAACAAAGCATTTGCATCAAGTTCAAAAAGAGGCCTTTGAGCTTTGGTGAGATTCTTATGGTCCATCATGAAGGTGAGACCACTTGTGACAACCCACCATGCTTTAGGTCCCATGGCACGAAAATGATCAAGCATATGGTGTTTCCACCGTGCAAAGTGTGTGCCATTAAAAATATGTGTGTCACTCAAGCAATCATCACTAAACCCTCTAGTTTCCATCCTCTCGGGTCGGTTAAGACCACTAAATGAGAGACCACGGCTCCGATACCACGTGTAAGGTCGAGATGGGGACTAGAGGGGGGGTGAATAGTCCTTTCTAAAACTAATTGCGCCGGCTAAACAAATATAATGCGGAATTGAAACTATTCGTTTAGCCAAGACTTCACCCCTCTAGCTATGACTCTAAATCACCTCACGAAAAATCCTACACAAAGCAAATGAGGTGATAAGCCTAGCTTGAGCTCCTAACCTTTTCTATTGCAAGGTCACACAAACCTATGCACTAGTACTTCAAACAAAGGTGAGCTCCTACACAATTCTAATGAGCAAAAGCACAAAGCCAACCTAAGCTCACTAGATGCACCAAGGACAAGGCGACACACGCCTAACCCAAAGGCTCAAATTACTTAGCTACACAAACTAAGCAAAGCAACTAACAAGCTACACAAGCTAGTAATTGCAAGAGCTACTCCACAAGCACAAGCACAAGATATATATGAATGTAAATACAAAGCTTGTGATTTGGAGAATGCAAACCACCAGAAGAGTAGACAAGTTGACACCGGTGATTTTTTATCGGGTATCGGGAAGCTTGCCAACTTCCCCTACTCCTCGTTGTGTCGACCAACACCTTGGGTGGTTCCTTTTGGTGTTTCACCTAGATGGTTCTTGATTGTGACTCTCCGATCACTTGCCTCTCAAGGCACGCCCATAAAGGCACCGCAAGACACCACTCTCAAGTGAGCCTATCACAAGGCACCGCAAGACACCACACTCACAAGTGAGGTAACTCAAAGACACGCTCTAGTAGTGATGCTCTTCGCGATCCCCGCAAGGTGAGCTCGAACCTCTCACAAATCCTCCTTGGAGCACCGCACAATCTCCGTTGCGTGCTTCACGAAGTCTCTTGCCACCAAGCGTCTAGGAGGTGGCAACCTCCAAGAGAAACAAGCACTCCGGCTTGCAACACGATCACCTAGTGCCACGAATGCGATCTCTCAGCGAATGCACTAGAATCACTCCTCACTTTGATTTGGATGAACACTATCAATCACAAGTGAGTGGGAGGGCTCTCAAGCACCACAACACAAGCCACCAAGGCCCAAGTGTGCTCGGCACCGAAACAAGTCGGGTATGTGGTGTATATATAGCCCCCAAGTCAAATAGAGCCGTTGGGAGGAAATCCCAGCCTGCGGCCGGCCGGACCTTGCGCGACCGGACTCACCCGGTGAGTCGGTCCAGCGTCCGACCGCCGGCGTCGGTCACAACCGACAAAAGCAACGGCCCGCGACCAGCGGCTGCCGGCGTCCGGTCGGTGCTTCCGGTCGGCCGGAAGCTTCGGTCCGCGTCCGGTCCCTGCGTCGGTCAAAACCGGCCTGCGGGGCTCTACGCGACGCGCCTTAATCGGCCGAGCGTCCGTCGGGTCGCGTTCGTTCGCCGCTACTGCCGGCGTCCGGTCGAAGCGTCCGGTCGGCGTTTTCCAAATAAAACTCCACGAAACACCGACGCCTTCTCTTCGACATGCTACCCATCAAGTATACCAAACTTGAGCACGAGGAATAGCATGTTTTCATCTCCAACTTGCATCCGGCGCAATAGAAAATATGCATCTCATTTTCTCAAATCGCCCGAATCCCGCCTCGCAAGCTTGGCGGGAGGATGAGCGGTTCCCAAACCCAACTCAATCCTGCAATCACCGCCTTTTGCAAATGTGCCAACACCACCAAGTGTACATCACCATGTGCAAGTGTGTTAGCATTTTCACAATCATTTCAAAGGCCCTAAGTTAGCTCTTACCACGCCACTCGATCCTAACACATCGCAAAGTTAGATCGCTCAAGTGGCACTAGATGACCGATATGCAAACAAGTTTGCCCCTCTTGATAGTAATAGGCCATCTATCCTAAACCCGGTCATAAACTTCTCTAAGCTCCTCATGACCCGTGAAATGAAATGCCCTATAGGTTATACCTTTGCCTTGCGCATTTCCATTCCGCTCCATCTCCAAGTGCCGATGCAACACATGCACCAACACGATCACCAAATGATATGATCCACTTCATATCATCCGCGACACTATTGGTCCATCGATCTTGACCTCACTTGCTCTTCACCGCTATTCGCGTCGGTCCGTCGGCGCCAAGTCTTGCCCAAGCTTCACCGCCTCGCGGTCCATCCATACTTCACCGCCTTGACTTGCCCTTCACACTTGCAACGGTCCATCAAGCCAAGCCTTGTCTTGATCTTCACCACCTTGGTCACATGACTCCATGTCATGTTTCATATGCAATAAAGCTCCTTCATTGCACCAATCACGTGTGAACTAATCTCCTGTGTATTATCTCAATCACACATATTAGTTCACATAATGTTGTCACTCAATTACCAAAAACCAAAGGGACCTTTCACCGCCTGGGCCGTCACCCTAGGTATATTGGTATAATCCTCACCACGACTTCTCCGGGGTTGGAAGGATGACGCATCATCATAGACAATATGGTGATACCAAATCACCCACGACTTTACAGGTAATACCTAATTACCCAACCTATACTGTCAACACCAAACCCAATCATTAATCATAAATATGTGCACCTAGCAATTGCGCCCATCTAGCGCCCAAACACTTACGTGGAAGATCACTCAGCATCCACGCCAACCAGACCATGGGGCCACTCTCCCCATGTCTGCTCCTGATAGGTCGTTTGCCTATGCCGACCACCTTGGATCTGAACTATACCTCAACCCAACGGGGTGTGGAATCAAGCCGACCCATACCGACATGTGGATGTACGTAATATCGTACAAGGTAGAAGGTCTATGAACCGGTCCTTAGGGAGGCGAGTATCTCTCCGCGGATTCACCCCGATTGTGATTAGTCCACTTTGTTGATGCTCACTAACTCATATTTTTATGCATCAACAATTCATGGAAAAGGACTAAAATATAATTAGATAACCTTATTAGGGGATTCTACTAATGATTTCCATGAGTTTTGGTAAAGTTGTGATTTCTGGGGACTTAACGAAAAAATGCAATGAGAAATGGCGTGGCATACGACCGGCGTAACATAGCGCAATCCAACTCCGAAACAAGTCTAGAAGGCTCCGGATTACTCCCGACGTGAACGAAACTTGGCACCGAGAAAACATCATCTAGAAGACTCCGGAAGCCCGACGCGCGCAGCGGGGACCCGAGTGGGACCCACTGGGCCGATCGGCAAATATCGGGCCGATCGGCCTACCTTGGTGGCCAAGTCACCCCTGTCTCGGAACCTTCCTCCACCGCCTCTAAGGCGCAATCTAATCCGGTCGTTTATGGTCGGTTTGATCCGATGGCGTCGGTAGGAGCACGAGATTAGTACCACATCGCTTCTTTGTTGAAGAGACATAAGAAGACCCATATATAAACAGCCCCCGCACCCCCTTCGTCTCATCATCAATATGATCCAAAGCCTCAAGTCATCATCAAGAAGGAGATCAAGAAGAAGCCAAGGCAGAGAAGAAGAGGAGACACCAAGAGATAGGATAGCTAATTCATAGCTCTAATCTAGAGCCTAGTTTAGATAGAAAGTCGAGTTTTAGAGAAGAGAGAGTGTATGCTCCGGTTACGGATCGATAAGTTACACACTATGGATCAATATAATTATTGTTCTCATACACCTTTGTGCTATTTCATTATTATGCATGCAATTAGTCTACTTACACTTTATTCTAGTCATAGCATATTTGATATGTTCATTATTCATGGTAATTCAAAGCACTTATTCGTAGAGCTCCTAGTATATTACTCGAGTGTGCTAGGTAGTAGAAAGTATGTAAGCATGGTGCTTAGATATAATTTACTTGCGGATTCACCTTATATGCCGGGGTCGTGTGGTAGATCGTAGTGGTGACGGCACTATTGAGTCCTTTTGCAATCCATCCCCGTGTATAAGACTAGTCGATAATGGTTCTTGGGATTATCTTGTTTTAGTTCTGATTTTCTTAAGTAATCTTGAGGTGCACATTCTTATTTATGGTTTTGATATATATATGATCTTATGCTATGCCTGTCTAAACACTTTGTAGATTCTTTGTATGCTACTTAAGAACTGTCCCTTTGTCATAAATCCAATCCTAATCTTACTAGGAATTAATCTTATCTTATGCTCACCACGTGCACCTCTACCGTCTCATATACCTTATCATTATTATCTATTATTGGCTTACCCTGTTTTAAGTAAATGCTAAACCACCAAATCTCATTAGTCTTCTATCACTTTGTCTTTAATCAAATGAATTGTTTATCTTGTCTTCCTCGTGGATTCGATATTTAAAACCCTTCGAGGGTGAAATGCTCACCGTCGGTACTTGCGGATCTATTTCTACGTAAGTTAACAAATACCAACAAGCATTTAAAGCGCGTTCTTGCGGGAAGATTTTGATAGCTATTCTTTTGATTATTGATAGATGAATATTAAGTGTGGATTTTGCTACTTAGCACCTCTGCTTAAAACGTAATTACCCGTGTATTGTCTATTAGTCTATCTTATGCGGGGTAATTGATTAAAACTTCGGCGACCTACGATGGGAGAATCCGGTGTACTGAACTTCATGAACCATCAACATTGGAACCACCTTGAAGTCGTGCGTCACAAGAATTCGAATCACATCTTCAAGTGGCCGGATAAAGAAGGCGCACAACTCACAAATTCTATTTGTGAGTAAAGGTAAAGTATGATCGAGCGTGAGGCGGTCTTGCTCATGGACTTTAAACTTTTGAATAGTTATATTAGTCTCACCATGATCATACCCCTTCATCTCTATAGTACTTTTATGCTACCTCTGTTTGCTATAGTATGCTTAAGTTTTGAAGTATCTTCATACACCTTAGACATGATGCTTAGTTTAATTTGTTTTCATGGCTCAAGTTAAACATGGTGTTTAGTTTGATCCACGAAACCGCAAGGTGTGTTGATTTCGTTTCTAAAGGCTTTTAATTTAAACGTGGTGGTTAGATTAAATTGCCTTCTTAAATTGAGTTGGACATTATGTCTAGGTTGATTTTTGAACTGGTAGTATACTTTAGTAGATTCTGTTTATCTTTGTTAGACTAACCCCTGCAGAAAATTATCAAATCCAATTTGGGAAAAGAAATTAGCTTACACCTAAGGTATGTGACGAACTCCAACAACTCTCGCAAAAAGAAGACTCAACTCACTCCTTATGAAAGGACGAACTGTAAGTGCCTAAATACTCAATTTATCTTTTGTTGCAAGTTACCTTTGCCTTAGCCACGCTTAAGTGCGACCGCTTCATAAAAATAAAATAAAATAATAATAATAATAATAATAATAATAATAAAAACAAAACAAATATATATAATGCGTGCTAAGTTTTTAAAGAACCATCATTATGTTAGCACAAATAAATCATATGGACAATAACCCTTTTCTTTCAATTGCTATCCTTGGGTATATGTCCACTAATGCATTTGCGAGGAAAGAATCTGTGGTGGGCACGTTCATGGACCTACCTCACTACCACTTCCACTACAAAAACGGGAGGAGTACCAAGCCGGGAGGGCGATGAGAAGCGGGATCAACGTCAACCTACATCATCTTATCAAAGACTTGCTTGCTCTCATCACCTACACAAGAAATACACCGGTAGAAATGCACTCCAATCAATGACGGGCGAGTACAAAGAGAAGTCACAATAATACCACGAGACCATGGAGGACAAGGTTGTCACCAATAAGGTTTCTCCCTTGATCATCGAGGCGACCCGATGTGCTACACACCATCAAGAAGAGCACTCCACACCACGTCGTTAGAGGACAAAACTAATCAAGGAGGGACTCCAAGTTTACATCTCATCCTTTCGTCAACGAGTAAAAGGAAGATGAAGAAGAATTGACAAAGGAAAATCAATCAATACATGTCGGCATCCTCATCCCTTGGGCGATTAAAAAGAGAGAAGGGAGAGGGACGAACACAATAAGATTCCATCAAAGACCGAAGCCGGTCACAACACACTCAAGGAGATGATGTCAAACCTGACTTTTTAAACGCCCGAAAGTGGCGAGTTTGAGCTTGGGGAGGAAGACCAATTCCACTAGAAGATGATCCGACAAGGCTCTCCCTCCTCTCGGACTCCCACCGTTCCGACACGAAAAATTGAAGGGAAGATGATAAGAGGACAAGACACTCAACTACCACACATGCCATGAGAGAACCACCATGAGATGTTACGATCTTTTGCCATAATTCTACAATAAAGGTAACATCTTAAGGTAAGTGTCCTAATCAATAAAGCTTTACTCTAATCATGGCATGCTTACTAAGGAGTTAAATATGTTAGCTCACAACCTCACTTAGATTAATCTGAATAGCTCAACATGTTAGCTCTTAGTTGTTCTTACCCTGTCTCTCTAGTTTTATTTTTCTCTACCCTTTTAGTTTGCTATGTTATAAATGCCACATTCATATCCGTCGTCGATCTTATCACCTTTGTCACAAATAAATGAAACACATTATGCTACCATGGTTATATGTGCTCAAGGTTGGAGTAGAATGAATATAATTTTGGTTACGTTGGTGTTTTCCCACCGGCCAGAGCCCATGCACTTGATCTCTACCTTGACTTTGTGAGCGGGGACACACTTTGCCCGATTAATGTCCTGCCTACAACATGCACAATAAGCAAGGAACATGGGTGATGCCATCCTCGGGATCACAAACCCAAGAGACGCAACTTCAAGATCGGGGATCGAAGCACTCAATAAGCAAGCCTAAGAAGAACAAGACGCGAGAAATCACAAGTTGGATACGGAGGCGGGACAAGGGAGACATTAATAAAATTCAAGAAAACTCCACCCGGCTCTCACCAACCAAGCACGCCCGAACCAGCCCACTCGAAAAGGTCTCCACCGAAGAAACAAGCTTGGAGGAAGAAAGAAGACACACCTACCAAGAAAGACAACAAGAGTACACCTTCGAAAGACCTACCACCACCAGCGTCAGTGACCGATCAAACACTTTGTCGGCTACCTCATCTACGCTACTCATCGAGATCATTGAAGGCACCGCACTGCACCACGACATCCCGACGAGATTCCATAGATGACAAAGACGCCACGAGTAAGTACTTGAAACTCCCGCCCGAGAGGTGACTCGGTATTTATCCCTGCATATTTAATTTTTTGCATAGCATATTTCAATTAGCATGTTTCCTTTAAGCATTTTTATTTTTTTAAAAAAAACCTGCATTAGAAAATCACAAAATTATGTTTCTTTGCATTTGCATTAGTTCCTTAAAAGCCCCATGCAAGTCTTTGTGGCGGCATAAAAATAAAAATACAAAAATATGTGAGCACATGAAGGCTCACCACATAATCCTAGAATTTGTTCCTTCGGGTATGTGTGCGAAATTAATATTTGCGGGGAGAACATTTAAGGAAAACCCAGAGATGAACAAGTTCCAAGGGCGAATAAAAAAGACTACTTCAAAATCCGGCTTGGGGAGAGCACCCTCGCTTATCACGATAAGTATTATTATCCTATCTATTTTAAATATTAGCTAGTTAGTATATTTGTTTAGAGTAATGAGTCTTAAATAAAAGTATTAGTGTTAAGAGTCCAATAAATGTTAGATGCTTGCGAGTTAGCTCTCTTTCTTTAATTATGATCTTGATGACATATGCTAAGGAAATGATGAATAGTTGCTCGCCATAATTCTTCTTAAAGTACTTACATTTCAGACTTAGATTCTCCTAGAGCTTTAAATGCTTAATTTGCTCTAAACCCAACACCTGTGGGAAGCCCATGCTTAATCTGAGTCTTAGCATTGAAGGATAAAAAAATACATGAAAAGTTGAGCTGTTGTTTATCATATTCCTAGAGATACCTGATTCCTGGTTTTTATCTTTGAAAATTATAAAACATTACATGATGAGATCCTTAGTTATGACCCTTAAGAGTCTATCATCCGCATCAAGATCATCCCACTCCACCAAATACGCTGCTTCTAACCCGGAAGTACGCATCCCCATACTCCATCAAGCCGCTAGCCATAATTATAAAAATAAATTCTAGCAATTTTGGATATGTCTCTCTCAACGTTCTTATTAGATTCTGGGCTACATTCGAAAAAAAAAAAGAAAAGAAAAATAAATATATTTAGAGAGAAAAAGTGAGACGAGAGAGGGAGAGTAACGGACAAAAGTCATACTAGGCGAGAAGGGCCTACCTCCCTAATAATAAAAATATATTTAGAGATGAATAATGGACACGTGTCCGAGGGTGAGTAGGGCCCACATCTCTAAGGAGAGAGAAAAATGGACAAAAGTCCGAGCAAAAGCCCACCTCTCCAAGAATGGGCGACCCGAGGTCTTAGCAATTTTAGAAAGAGATATAGTCCAAGATGCTTGAAAAAAAAAAATAATATATATATATACAAGAAAAAAAGGCTAAAGGCTAATTACTACCTTTCATCCTCATCCATTCGCCACTATCATCCCACTATGTATGTTCCACCACATGTAACTCCACTAAATACCATCTACTTAAGAGGGTCATACATAGGATCTCGAATTTCTTTTGAAAAATATTGCAAAACCCGGGATGATAGTTGATCAAAGAGTTTGAGACATGGCACTTAACTTGATTGTTTTATCTTGCTTATGATTCATGAAAAGGCTACGCCCCATGGTAAAATGTGTATGAGAGAGCAATCTGGTTAAGAGAAGAATTTATTTCGATAAACACAAGTACTTCGAGGTATGAAAGCGTAGTAGCAACTCCCCGATCCTACTATAGCATATAGCTTTGCTAGGGACTAGCAAAGGGTAAGCTTTGGGGAGTTTGTTGATGCTCACTAACTCATATTTTTATGCATCAACAATTCATGGAAAAGGACTAAAATATAATTAGATAACCTTATTAGGGGATTCTACTAATGATTTCCATGAGTTTTGGTAAAGTTGTGATTTACTGAGGGACTTAACGAAAAAAAAAAGCGAAATGGCGTGGCATACGGCCAGACGTAACATAGCGCAATCCAACTCGAAACAAGTCTAGAAGGCTCCGGATTACTCCCGACGTGAACGAAACTTGGCACAAGAAAACATCATCTAGAAGACTCCGGAAGCCACGACGCGCCGCGGGACCCGAGTGGGACCCACTGCGGGCGATCGGCAAATATCGGGCCGATCGGCCTACCTTGGTGGCCAAGTCACCCCGTCTCGAACCTTCCTCCACCGCCTCTAAGACGCAATCTAATCCGGTCGTTTATGGTCGGTTTGATCCGATGGCGTCGGTAGGAGCACGAGATTAGTACCACATCGCCTCTTTGGCCGAAGAGACATAAGAAGACCCATATATAAACAGCCCCGCACCCCCCTGTCTCATCATCAATATGATCTCGAAGCCTCAAGTCATCATCAAGAAGGAGATCAAGAAGAAGCCAAGGCGGGGAGAAGAAGAGGAGACACCAAGAGATAGGATAGCTAATTCATAGCTCTAATCTAGAGCCTAGTTTAGATAGAAAGTCGAGTTTAGAGAAGAGAGAGTGTATGCTCGGGTTACGGATCGATAAGTTACACTATGGATCAATATAATTATTGTTCTCATACACCTTTGTGCTATTTCATTATTATGCATGCAATTAGTCTACTTACACTTTATTCTAGTCATAGCATATTTGATATGTTCATTATTCATGGTAATTCAAAGCACTTATTCGTAGAGCTCCTAGTATATTACTCGAGTGTGCTAGGTAGTAGAAAGTATGTAAGCATGGTGCTTAGATATAATTTACTTGCGGATTCACCTTATATGCCGGGTCGTGTGGTAGATCGTAGTGGTGACAGCACTATTGAGTCCTTTGCAATCCATCCCCCGTGTATAAGACTAGTCGATAATGGTTCTTGGGATTATCTTGTTTCGTTCCTGATTTTCTTAAGTAATCTTCGGGGTGCACATTCTTATTTATGGTTTTGATATATATATGATCTTATGCTATGCCTGTCTAAACACTTTGTAGATTCTTTGTATGCTACTTAAGAACTGTCCCTTTGTCATAAATCCAATCCTAATCTTACTAGGAATTAATCTTATCTTATGCTCACCACGTGCACCTCTACCTGTCTCATATACCTTATCATTATTATCTATTATTGGCTTACCCTGTTTAAGTAAATGCTAAACCACCAAATCTCATTAGTCTTCTATCACTGTCTTTAATCAAATGAATTGTTTATCTTGTCTTCCTCGTGGATTCGATATTTAAAACCCTTCCCGGGTGAAATGCTCACTGGACATCCGTGCGCTTGCGGATCTATTTCTCTGTAAGTTAACAAATACCAACATCCACCTCCATGTAGATGATCACCACTCACCTTTTTGTTGGAAGGTTCATATTATTACTTAAGTTAACGACAAAGCCTAGCGAAGCCTCACGCACATAGCCCATGAGTACTCCCGCACGGCTTTCCCTGGTTATACTTATCTTAATCATCTTATTAATTATTATAGTAATTAAGTCAGGTTAGGGGGTAAGGACTTGCCTCTATCCACTGAAGAGTATATCCAAGGTTCTTGTCTTGTGTGCTCCGGCTCATGTGTCTTGGCGTAGAGATGCTCCTAGATCGTCGGGTGGTCTCCGGTATCGACAAACATGAAACACAAGCATAACCATCAAAGCAAACGACGTTCCTACGTGGGTTAGCTTTTGGGGTTGATGGATAGATTACTGTCTATAACTATCATTATTCTGTAAGTTTGAAGTATGACAGGATAGAGAGAATCCATCCATCTAGGTGGTTCCTACAGGCTGGGTTAGCAAGGTACGGATGCCTGATGGAGAACCAAATCATATCGCTAACGTTCACTATCATGTGAACCTGAAGGACATGATAGGATTGGTTTCCTATAGGTCCGTACGAGGTTAGCGACACACACGCATACGCATGTGTCGAGGGTTGGTAGGGTGAGGGAACCTAATCTAGGGTTAGCCATACATAGGGTTACACCCGGTTAGCGGGCGTATCTATGTATGTAGAGACACGTATACTAGGGCATGTGTTATGGAGTACTCATGCACGAGTATACGGTTAGGTTAGAGGGGTTAGCCATGCGTAGACATAGTCGGTAGGTATATACATATATTTATTTATATATTAAAATACCACTTAACCCATCGCATACATCTAGCATGTGGACAACTACGTGTATGTATATTCGGGTATTCATGTACGTGAGAGTGTACACGCATACAAGAATATACGGTGCATGGTGTGGGTTAGTGGAAAGGGTAAACTAGGGTTTACGTAAATCTACGACGCACGATTAAATAAATTAAAAGCATACATAAACTAGAATTTAAATGGGCACCAAACAATAGAACAATGACATGAATAAATTGAGCATGATTTTAGAAGATTTATGGAACCGAAATGAAGGAATTTGGAGTTGGAATGAAAAAGATATGAATTCCCAAAGTTTAATAGGATTTCAATAAATGAGTTAAACTTTGGAATTATTTTCTGGAATTTTGGAAATAGGGAAACCGGGACATAAAGGCTTGAGTAGGATGTAGAGTGTACCTAGTTTATTTAGAAATTTTCAAGGAATTTTCTGTTGCATGGAAAATGGATTTTTAATACTCCGTGTACATTTCCTCGGGTAGCCATAGCAATTTCCCAGCGGCTGACGCGTGGGGTCCCCCAAGCCTTATTTGGCGCACGCGCACTCGATCAAATTCTGGCGCACACATCCTTTACTGCACGTCTACGTTTCCCGTCCTTTCCTTTTTAGCCTTTATTTTGTCGTTTTCCTACCGGAGCGCCGTCCGGTGCGTGTAGATATTTTTAAATTGTTTCAAACAGTGCACCGCCCAGTATCCTGCCGACCGTTCCCCTTCTCCTTTCTCCCCACTCAACGCGCCCGTTCGAAAACCCTCGTCGGACCTGCGATTTGGCTGACGGCGAACGCTTGCCGCCCGGCCTCAACTTGCCGGCGGGATCTTCTCTTTTGCCGCCCGCGTGCTTCCTCGTTCTCATTGCGCACGCACAGAGGTACGACGTTGTAGATGCTGGTTTTGGTCGTCAGCGACGCGGGGTGCTGTTGTTCTTCGTCTCGTCTCTGACGATTAATCCCCTGCTTCATCTCCTTTTTTTGGGTGGATTCATCGCTTCTGTGTTCTCGATTATTTGGATTTTGATTTATAGCTTGATCTGTTCTCGATTTGGGCAGAATCGTCACCAGCGTCATCTCGATTTGGGTGGATTTGTCCCCGGATTTGTGGAAGGCCTGAGTCGTAGCCGTCTACATCTCGATTTGGGGGAGGATTTGTGTGAGGCGGAGTCCGATTCTAGCGGGAGGAGTGTAGGGTCCAACGAAATCGGGTCCCAGTTCCTGCCGTGGGCGAAGCAGTCAACTCCGAGATCTAGCTTCTGCTTCAACGAGGACATCGACGTTTTCAGGCACCGGCGGCTTCGAATGCCTTCAGATCATCCAGGTACGTGACATCGCGCTACTGCCCCTCCAAATTCCTGTTCATGTGTAATTGATTGATGCCCGATCCAAGTCTACACGCGTCATTTGCTCTGACATGGAGATTCTGCGTGAGACAGCGACATGCACGAGGAGGACAAGCTTGGCCTTGGCCTTGGCTTCAACCACCTCCATGTCCAACGGTGATAGCGACCTGTCCATAGGAAATCCAAATCGTACATAGAGAGACACTTCTGATTTTTTTTTTGCTGCGCTATTTGTAGTTTTCTACTACTTTTCATATTCAGCTCAATCTTGACGAGTGAGGAGAGGAGATTAGGAATTGATAATACTTCAGGTCTCGATCAAATGCGCTTTCTGACCGAAGGAAGAGACATGTAGGGTCGTAGCTACATCTTCTGTTCCTGAAGTTTAGTGACCACAGTTGCATCAGATTCAGAACAACAAATGATTCAGCAATGGCCTCTGCAGAGCTGTTCATATGTTGCCGTTCATGGCAAATTAAAGTGTTTTGACAAAAATGGTAACAACTACTAAGCTAGTCACCCCACCTTTTAGCAATCCTTTTATTCAGCCGATTTTACCATAAGATGGATGTTTGGTTTGGTAGGTTGTGTTCAGTTCGAGGTCAGCCCACAAGCAGATTGTCACTGAGCTCCTTGCGGTAGACATGGATGAGACCTGCACTGTCGATCGTGTGCAGCTTCTCCTTCAAGTTCTTCCAGTAGTGATCATCATCGTCCTCCTAGTTTCTCCTCATTTCAATCTGATGAACAAAGACATGTTCAGGGTATCAAAATCTCACTTCTGCCACCAAGGCCAGTTTTACAATTATGTACCTAAATGATCACTGTACATATGTAACTGAAAACTACCTGTCTCTGGAATGACTTGAATTCATCAGAGCTCATGGAGCCGTCACTGTTTGCGTCAAGAAGATGCTTGAGCTCTGTAGCTTATTTGCCTCCAGCACCTAGATCCTCCATCACCGCAGTGAGCTCCTTGATGCTGATTCTTCCATCCCCATTTATGTCAAGCTGACAGACAGCTGGGTTCTTGCAGTTCCCAGCTAGTCGATCACTACCTGGTAGGTCTCGTTGGTGCAGAGCAGCTAACTCCGCTGCTGGCAACATAATAGCATTGAGCCTTTTAGCCTGGACAACATAATAAGAAATGGTGGTTCTAATCAATGCCCATATAACATCGATTTGATGTTTAGTATACAGTTTTCCATTTTTGTTGTCAGTGAAAAACAATTGTTTATATTGAGTGCATTGTAAACGGAGCAGATTTAGTACTAGGGAAATTTTTTACCTCTTCGGGATCACTAAGACCACCTTTTTAGAGAGAGTGAGATGCCTCTCCACCAACCGGAAACCTATGCATCTCCTTTGTGTGTATCTGTATCTCCATTAGTGGCCTCATCTTCCCAGGTTCACTGACATTGATGGCCACATGCAAGTTCTGGTAACCGTTTATTTTTGGGTGAGTTATATAATCTTTTGTTCTACCTGGAACTTCCTTCCACATAGCTTGAATGTGATATGAATGACAATATCATATAATGATTTATTTTTATGGTGATATGCTGATTCAACAAGATTTTTGGGAGGCACTTAGAGTAGATGGCATCTGATATCTTTGCGTGTCTGCACTTAGAGTATTATTGTGGGGTGCACCCACTCTATGTCTCCACATAAGTAATGATATCACAAGCCCCTTATATGAATTGTACCATGTTTTTGGTCCTTTTGAGCTAACCAAATTATGCATTGTGCTCTGTTAATTGCTTTTTATTGGTGTCAGCAGTGGGGGAAATCATTCAACACTGAGATACAGCATCTGCTGCAGTAACTACATCGACATTGTCACCACCGGGCGACCTTCAACATCTGCAGCTCATCCGGGTATGCGACTTTGCCGCTCCCTGCCCATCCAGTGTTGGTTTAAACAATGAAATCATAAAAGTTCTGTGTAGTCCTAGTTAATTAGGTGGTTTTTAACTTTTGAATTAACATATTTGAGATCATATACGCATCAAAAAATTTGATGTCCAAAGAGCGACGTTGAGTGTTTTTTTTTCCTTACCTCTGAACTTTGACTAGATGTATATGCTCTGAAAGAGATATTGTCCCTGAAGTTATTTCCCCTAAGTGTTTTCGGTAATGTACAATTATATCCATAATCTGCTCGAAATTGATATGGTCTTATGTGATTGGTCGATGATTATCTGCATCCTCTGCTTGAAATAGATATGGTCATACGACTACATTTCTTTTTTTTTTCCTTATGATTGCGATTCGAGGCATAGGCGGTTTTGATTTTTAGGCAGTTTCGTTTTTCCAGCCAGAGGTGGATTTGAGGCGGCATCCACAAATCGTTGCATTTTTTGCTAAGATCCGGTGGCTGCAGCCTTCTCGATCGGGGTTTAATGCTGCTGTGGTAACGTGGACTCCGGTTGCTGTGACGGTCTTCAACAATTCTAGGTGTGCATGTTTGCCTTCACCCAATTATCTGTGATTAACGAGATGGTCCCTTAGTTCTCATATGCCCTAAGGCTAGAATTCACAAAATGTATGGACTTCAATGGCACACCCTGGACATGGAAAAAAGTTAATTGTTAAATATGGTAATGTGGTAGATTAAATTGGACCATGGTGAATAAAATTCTTCCAAAGTGTTGTTCATGCAAGTCTGATCATCGGTTTCAGAACTTTTGTCAAAAGTTAGCCAGCTTTGTGGAAAGCACAATTTGCTCATAAAAGGCTGGTTGTTGCTGCTTGCTTGAGCTCACTGACCCGTTGAGCTCTAGCTGTAGCGAGTATGGTTGAGGTTGAGGGGAGGGCAACCACTGGTAGGTAGGTAGGGGCTCACCGGGGTATAGCAGTGAAGCCGCTGCCCTGATTTTTTTTAATGCATAGTGACTGAAAGATAACGAAAAAAGCATACGCCTTGGTTCCATGTCCTTTTTTTTTTCCTCAGGTCTTCTAGGCCAGCATTTGGTTATCCTTAGCTGCGATTGCTCTGTTTTTTTCTTGGATATTTTGGCCTAATAATAATCAGTTAACTCCAGTTCATCAGTTCTATGAATATTATCCTGTGTGCATCTCATTCATACCTTTGTAAGATAAATTATATTGAATCTGAAACTGTAGATTTTTTTTTTTTGCATGATTAGTTATGATTCTATGATTTGAGAATAATGACAAACTGCACGGCCAGATGTTTCCTCTGTCCATTCTTTTTCAGTCTATGAATTTGTAATCATTTTTTTTATTAATGGTATCAAGATGCACATTTTTTTAAGGTGTTTATTTGATTAAAAAAATTAGGTCTTGTTAAGCAAGATCACTAGCCTATATACCTGATTTGGTGGACTCCTCTTATGAGAGAGAGAGAGAGATAGAGGGGGAGAGAGAGATAGAGAGACGGAGAGAGGAGAGGGAGAGTTGAGGGAGAGGGAGGGAGAGAGAGAAAGAGGGGGCACTGTTTGGCATCTTTTTTTTTTGTTTGTATCACCTAGCAATGAGTCATTCAATATAACGCGGTCTTTCCGACATCTTAGTAGAGAGGGATAGGGAGAGAGACGGTACAACTTTAATTGAATTGAATGCTTTCTATCTTTTCATACCTCCTAATTCGTCGGTGGTTTGTTGAAAATAAACATTACCCATTTTATCATGATATATGTGCACATTTCATTAGTTGCATGCACCAAAACTATTTAAAACATGGTAACTAGAAATAACTTAATGCCTTAGTTTTCTTGTCTCAACCCATGGCCATGGTACATCTTTTTTTCACCTAATAAAGTAGTTATTGTTTCCGACATAGTGTCATACTTTCTTTGCTGCCAGTAGGCTGAGCAAAGCGAGGAGATAATGTTTTTCTTACATACTGCCAACACCCGCTCTCACCATCGCTTCCACCTCCCTCCATAATATGTTCCATGCTTTTGAACATAATATATACAGTCGAGGGAGAGCCAACGGATTTGAGATAGGTGTGATATAGTGGGTGCTTTCGGGTTACTAGATTCAACTTTACGACTTCAAAATTGCTTGGTTCTCATGCGAGCATGATAAGATTGGTGTGTTTGTGTGTTTGTTTTCGAGGATTGATAAGATTGAGCGACTAAAATTGAAGAGAATTCCTTTAATCCATACAGATATGTAGCAATGCCTTTTTTTTTGTAGCTTGGGTATGCTATGGTATCTCTAGTCATAATGTAACTTCTTTTTACAATGTACTTTTGTAGGTCTTCATCATATTCGATGCTCTTTACGTGTAACCATGCTTTTAGTTACGAAAGAGTTGTGACCTCCTCTATGACAAGCCTACATACATTATGACTATTTGTTTTTGCAATTGTGTGATAACAGTTCTCATGGAGTGAAGCTATTACCTGCATTTCTTCTACAAAATAGTTTTTAAATCAAAGCAATGACGAAGAAGGTATGCCATAATGTCACATAATTTAATTATTAGAATTACATGCACTTCTAGGTCAAAAAACTTTATATTTACAATTTTTAAACTTTAAACTATGACATAATAAACTTTGTGTTGCTATGTTTAAAACTTTTTGGATGATAGGTTCAGAAACTTTAGTATTAGATTTCAAAACTATCAAGTATAAATTTTTTCACAAACTATGTCTTTGCTACGTTAAAAGCTTTAAACTATAAATATTATAAACTATTTATTTCCGGTTCAAAACTATTTAGACTATGACTTTGTACTAATAAGTTCAAAACTATTGTCCATAATATTTATTTACTTTTAACTGCTAGTTTCATTACTTTAGACAATTATATTTATAAACTTTTTTTTTTTGATGCTAAGTTCAAATTTTATATACTGCTAGGTTTAAAAATTTTTACACTATAAGATTATAAACTTTGTATTAATATGTTGAAAACTTTACACTTGCTTTACTGAGAACTTTGAACCATGACATAACAAACTTTCTAATCCTATTTAATTAACTTTTAACTATTGCATGATACACTTTTTTTGAACTTGTTGGCACTTTAGATTGCTAGGTTAAAAACTTTAGACTATAATATTTATAAACTTTTTTTGTTTAGGTTGAAAACTTTACACTACAACATTTGCAACTTTGTATTGATAGGTTCAAAACTTTTACACTAGAATTTATAAAAATTTATACTATTATAGTGAAAAACTTTTTATTGCTAGGTTAAAAACTTTGAACTATTGCAACATAATCTTTTTTTTTTGAACTATTGAATTATGTACTTGCTAGTTATAATTTTTTACTTGAACATTAGAAACTTTGTACTGATAGGTTGCAAACTTTCTACACCCCAATTATGTACCGCTAGTTAAAATTTATTGCCTAAAACATTATATACTCTGATCTATCACGCTTAAAGATGTTTTGATACTATTATCTTTTTGTTCAGCATTTTTCATGTCATCATACATGCTTACATTGGTTCTTTATTATGTACAGCTAGTTATAATTTTTCCAAGTTCATTTATTCTTCACTGCTTAGAAGCATCTTAATACGCTACAAAAGAGAGAGTTTGATTCAACTACACAACTTGAGCCACTTAATCAGCTTCCAACATGTCTTTCCCTAGCCTATGGAGATACCAATTTCTATGACTCCTAATTTACGTGCCAAGCCTGATTTACTTAAAAAAGTTTTGAGTATAGCCTGGAACTAGTTATTGAGCATGCGCTTTGCGCCTTTCTATTGTCTTTAGCATCGTGGATGTCTAAGCTAGCTGCGCAGCGTTGCTTCTCTTTGTTTTTTGGATCTGTTGTTTGGCGCTGCTGCTGGGTAGGGACTAGAGCCGCTTTTTTTTTTGCTTGGGCTTCTGCAGGGGAGGGATTGCTAACATTTGTGTGTGAGGGACTAGAGCCACTTATGTTGCAGATGCTGCTGCTGGAGGAACTAGAGCCACTTCTGGGTTGTTGGACTAGAGCCACTTTTGTTGCTGAGTGGATGTTGATCGGTTTATATGGAAATTTGGCATTGTAGTCACTGTTTTTTTTTTTTTGCAAACCTTTTTTTCATGTACTATATCCCTGAAAATATTCTTTATTTGCTTCACATTGATTTTCATAGTTTGCGTAGTATATCCTCACATGAGAGTAAGACTCATACCTTTTTTGTTTTGTTTGTTTCTTTTTTTTTTTTTAGGGTGTCCAACGGAACCCCCTGTACTGATTAGAACAAGTTGATTCAAAAGGTATAAATTTTGTTAAGCTTTGAATGACACAGAATCAAGTTCTTCAAATATTAATACATGACATACTAACTAGTTCATTCAAAAGCATTACTAGTTTTGAACCTGCACTGAATTCATTGTTGCATGCAGTAGGTTTTTCTTCTTTCCTGAATGTCTGTGATCACCATCTGTCTTCAATTTAACTATGTCGAAGGATTTGACTACCAATTTGTTCTACAGATATTGACTACAACTAATTTTTCTGTCTTGGTATTGTAGTCGTGTGGCAGTTTTTTGTTTTCATGAGTAGCTTCCAAAGGACTATTCCTATTTTTACTGTTCCCATATGAATACAGAATTGGTGCACCTCAAAATTTTTGCACTCATGCACATGACACCTATACAAGTATTTATTGCACTTCTGAGCTTCATGTATATTATAGACTAGTAGTGATCAGTCATCCTTATTCATGTGATTTCCGACTGTATAAGTTTGTTATTGTTTGATGGTGAAACACCTTTGTATGACCACATCCTATTTGTATATGACTGGTTGTTATAGTTTGTCATGTCAGAATGATTGTAATCTGAGGCTACTGCGTGATAGGTTGCTCCAGTGCTAGGAATGACACTCCTCCACTTACTTAGCGCAAAATTTATGGTGCATGAAGCCCGTTTGGTGAATAAAGAATGCCAAGTATGTACTCTGCTCAGATGTTTTTTTTTGTTAGCTGAATAAATGCATCAACTTGTTTCAGATGAAATCACCATTTAGGACATAAAGGTTTTGGGTCTGTGAAGTACTTTTAGTTATTTTCCCATTTGTAAGTTGTCATACATGTAACCTTTGTACTGTAGGAATTGATTCTTTCACATCAGAATCTTGTTTTATTATCTGGGAGGCCCTACAGGATGCATTTGTTGTTGGTCAAGTTCAAAAGAACAATCTGTTGACACCCAAAAATGGCTTGGACTAAGGCATGGTAAAATCCCAGACTTAGCCAAATTTCGAAGAGCTAACTCACCGCAAAATTCCAGACTTAGTCATTTTTTGGAGGTCCAAGTCACCGCCAATTTTTAGACTTAGTCAAAATCAGACGCGGCCAAGGCACGGAGGTCGGCGAGGGCACCTCCACAGGCGGCGGGGCCGGACGCCGCACCGACGCCGGAGCGGCCGTCGCCAAAGACCGGCGCCGGCGTCGGTCGAAAGCGTGGCGATTTCGAACTCTCCTCGAATCGGCCGGCCGCGCACCGGCGCGTCCGGTCACTGACGCCAGCGTCCGAAGCGGCGACGGTTCGCGGGGCGCGTAGCGGTCGGTTCCGGACTCTTATCGAATCGGCCGACGCGCCATGACCGGGCGTCCGGTGGTACTGTGGCGTCGCGTCGCGTCCGGTCGGCCCGATTTCGGGCGGATCCGAATCGTAACCGACTTCGGTTTGTTTCAAACTTGTTGGTCGCGATTTCGGTGATTGGAAACGTCTTAGGGCGCCTTCCTAAAAGGATAAGACCACCTCCCTATATAATGAAGGGGTTCATGGCCGATTTGATCCCATCTACCCAAATCGTCATACTACAACTCTCAAAACCCTAATTTTGTCTCTTCCAACCCTATACTTGCCGTTCGACGACGAACTCCGCGTTCTCCGCCCGGGCGTGCTAGGCGCATCCGCTGCCCCTAGCGCAACCCTTGCGTGCGTGCTTCCCGACGGGTCTTCCGGAGGTACGTTCGGTTCTTTCTTGGTAGCTCACCGAGCTCCACATCGGCTCTAGCGATCTCCGGATCGTTCGTGGCTGATCACGCTGCGGTGTTCGCCGCTACTAGGTTGTTTGCAACCTTCGTGGGCGTCCAAGGCCCTCGTGGTGTGTTTGGTGCGAAGCCCCTAACCGTGTCAACATATTCTATTGTAGTCTTGATCGCATTTTGCAAACTTTTGCTACATCCGCTTATGTTTGGTAGTTTAAAGTTTCATAACCATAGTATAAAGTTTCTAATTTGGTAGTTTAAAGTTTCATAACCATAGTATAAAGTTTTTTTAAAAAGTTAAAAGTTTTATATAATTACGGTATATAACCGTAGTACAAAGTTTCTAACTACCTTACCTTTGTCTTTTTCGGGGGCTTTTTAGCTACAAAACAAGAGAAGGCACGTGTGGATTTTTAGTTGATAATTATTTGCAAAGACATCTATCTGTATTGATAACTATGTACTTATTTCCATATACTCCCGACTTTCTTCAAGACAAATGTAAAGCAACATTTACCTTTTCATTTTATCTTTTATTTTTTGAAATTACAAAGATGTTACAAAGAAATTGTAATTTGTTTTTTTTTTCATTCTAGCAATTTTCATTTTTATAATGGTTTTTTAAAAAAAAGATATTTTTTTACTTTCACTTTTGTTTAGATGTGAAACCATCCCCCGTATACTTTACCCACAAACCCATGTCCCAAAAGAGAAATTTTTGCTTGTAGACAATAATATTTTTTTGGCCCAATGAAGATAGACAAGAGAAACCAGAAAATAATATGGGCCAAAGACAAAACTTGGGCCATTGACATGATAAACCCAGACAGGGAACAGGGAAGCAGGTGCCCCACGCACTGCTATAGCGCGCGTGCACTGCTATCCTAACTAGCGCGCGTGCACTGCTATCCTAACTAGCGCATGCGCGCCGTTTCCTGTCCTGGCGCACGTGCGCCGCGCAGTGACGCCCTGGCTTGGGTCAAGTTGACCGGCAGCGGGTCCATGGGCCATGGACCAGTTTTGTAGACCGGTTGCTCCCCCTCTCTGGTTTACATGGACCGGGTGTATGGAAGGTAGTAGGGGAAGGGGATAAGGATTGGGTTTGGGTGCCTGGTCACGGTTGTTCTGCTGCCGCGGTTTGTCGTCGTTCCCATGCGTTCTTGCGCCATGCGAGAGTAGCAGAGCAGGGTAGGGAAGAGAGGGTGAGGGCAGGCAGTGGTGTTCGGGTTCCTGGTGGTGGCGGGTTTGTAGTGGTGGTGGCGTGGAGGGCTGAGGCAACGGCGAGCGACATGGCGGGGTGGAGCTGCGGCGCAGCGGCTGGGCGCGTGCGCGCGCGCGTCGCGGCAAGCGGCGCGGCGGAGCGAGGGCGGCGTGTTCTGGCGTGCGGCGCGGTGGCGAGCTGCGAGCTAGGCGTGGCGGCGTGCTCGGCGCGGTGGAGCACTCGGCGGTGGGGGGGGTGGACATGCCCTCGGCAAGCGGTGGAGCATGGTGGCGGGATTGGCTATGCGGCGGCGCACGGTCCGGCACGGCAGCGCGCGGCGCGCAGCGTGTGGAGCACAGGCGGGCGTGCGGTGACCGAGCGAGCGCGGCGTGGTGGTGGTTGCGGCTGGAGAGGGCTCTGGCGGCGGCGGCGCGTGGTGGTGAGCTCAGCGCGGCTCTGGTGGCGGTGGAGCACGGCTGTGGCACGCGGCTGCGGTGAGGGCAGCAACCTCGGCGGCGTGGTGCGCGCGGAGTGGCAACCACGGTCGCTGTGGCCTCGGCGAGCGCGGCGCGGTGCTGGTGCGCGCGGCGGTGGGCAGCAGCGCGCGGCGCAGCGGCGCCCGGCGAGCTTGGGCATGGCGTGCGGCTCTGGCGGGGGCAGAGCAGGTGGCGAGCGGCTTGGCTGGTGGTGGGTGGCGAGCACGTGCAGCGACGCGGCGTAGTTGGGGAAGAGCAGAGCGACGCTCCTTCGTCATGGTGGCCACGACGAGGCTTGGCAGAAGAAAGGGGAAAGAGGAGAAGAAGCAGGATCGCCTTCCATGGCGCAAGCCTCGTCCCTCTGTTCCCCGCTCAGCTCCGAGCTCGTTGGGCGAGCTCCCGAGGCCGGCCACGGGGCTATCTATAGCCGGGGCGGAGGAAGAGCTCGCCAGAGATATTTTCCGGCAAGGGTGCTGTGGCCTCGTCGCCGGCCACAGCGAACGTCGGCGCGTGACGACGACGGAGGAGCTGGCGTGGTGGTGTAGCGTGGACATGAGCACAGCGGCGGCGTTGTCGTGGTCGGACGCGGGGTTTACGGGGAGAAGATATTTCCTCCGGTGCTGTTCGCGTGCGTGGGATGAGGATGGAGGTGGGAGAGGGAGCTGACGGGTGGGCCCCGTCTGTAAGGGGAGAAGAGTGGATGGGCCTGCTGTGTTGCTACGCTGCTGGGCTGCCTGTTATTGTCGAGCTGGGCCTCGTGGACGGGAAGAGCTGGGCCTCGGGCCTGGTTCGGAGGCAGGCCACGCTGCGGGCCAGAATGAGAGAAAAGGGAGACTAAGCCCATGCGGCTCTTCCATTTCTATTTCTTTTTCTTTTTCCCATTTTCCATGTGTAATAATATTCATGTATATTCCCATGTATATATATATATATACATATATGTAATTAATACACAGCTGTACCCATATATATTTATTTAGGTGTACGATCACATATGATGTACGTTTCCAGCCATGAGTTTGTTATATGTATATATACATGAGGCTTCACTATTTTCCCAGAAAAGATAAACTAAGCACATGTGAGTGAATTCGGGCTTGGACTCGGATTTGAGAATAGCTGGCGATGTGGTGGTTGGTAAAACAAAGGGAGGATTAAGATGGAATATTGGGTGGTTGATAAACCAAAGAGAGGGTCAAGGGAAAATTTGAATTGGATTCTTTGGGTGGTTGGAGGTAGAGTGATTGATGGATCGGAGAGGAGAACGAGAGGGTCAAGGGTAGTACTTGGATGAAAGTCGATCAATGATTTATTATTTGATGCCACAAAATAAATTCTAGCTCGACAAGCAAACAAACATTCAAGCAAGCGCCTAAATTCTATATGGTGAATTTTGATGCAGGGTTTTCGAAAGAGGATTTTTGGTTGAGCGGAAAATAAATCACATTTTAGTTGATAATTATAAAAGTTCAAATTTTTAGTGAATTTTAAAATGATGCAAAAATACGGGTGTTACAATCAGTGTGGTGACAGTTAAAGATGGGGAAAGCTGCTTGTTCTGGTTGGATAATTGGCATAACCAAAATTTTAGTCATCAGTACCCACACTTATTCTCTTTTGTGAAGGATCCAAATGCTTTAGTGGCCACCTGTCATTGCAACAGCAGACTCATCCTCTCTCTTTCACGTTCCCCTGTCTGTGCAAGATTTCCAACAGTTCCAGCTTTTCAATAATGTTGTTCAGAACACTATACTTTGGAACACAATGCAGACCAATGGGGTTACATTTGGGGTACTAATTCTTTCCAGTCAAAGTTGGCCTACAAACACTTCATTGGGGATCACCAAGTTTATAGATGTTACAAATGGCTTTGGAAATCTTCCTGCCCAAAAAAGAGAAAATTTCTTCGGGCTCCTACTCAAAGACAGACTCAACACTCGATAGCTCTTGCAAAGGAAAAATATGTGGTTGCCAGATTATAGTTGTGCCCACTTGTTCAAACCTTTCAAGAGTCTCTCTAGCATCTGTTCTTTGATTATCCCCTTGCCTTGGCTTGTTGGAATTGCCTGGGCCTTCTTGTGCCTAGAAGCTCGCTCACAGAGGAAATCATTGAAGCCTTCTAAATACAATTGCATGTGCCTTTCTTCATCGAAGTCATTGTAACTATGTGCTGGTCTATCTGGATCCTCCGTAATGATCTGATCTTCAAAGGGATTCCTGCTTCCAATCATCGCTGCAAAGAATTGTTCAAAGTCTGAGTTTGCCTTAGTTTTCCTAAGAGCAAAAGCTTCCTACTGTCCAAGGATTCAACAATGGAACCAAGCCTTTGTGTAATTCTTTTAGTTTTTTTCATTTCATTTTTTGTGTCTTGAGAAGTCTGTATGGATATTTTTTATTTCAAGTAATAAAAGCACAGTAGCAGGGCTTTGGTGGGTGTCACCAAAGGGAGAGAGAATAAAGCCAATGGTATCATTTATTAGTGCATGATCTACAACTTTTTAGTATATATACAAGATTTTGATTTAAAACTGTTTATAGAGTCCTAAGATTGTGCTTTATTTTCTCAGAATTATAAATTGAATTTAAAATTTTTTGAATGATCTTGAAGGTTAACATTGTATGCACTAAATTTTAAGTTTTTATTGCGATCTACAACTCTGTAGTCTGTAGATGACAAGTTTTTAATTTAAAGTCATTTGGATTTCCAACAATGGGGTTGAATTTCTGAAGAAACCCTTTGTCCCATCGAGCTTTTCTCATACAAGCGGCTAAACATTTGAGGTATCCACAACAAAAAAATGATTTTACTAAACATGTGACGTGCACGTCACATATGCAGAGAAAAAATCATTTTTGAGGGTCATACAAGAGTGAGATAGAGAGTTGAACTAGTGGCCTAGGATGGGTGTGTGATGGAAAGTTGGATTGGACTCGATGTTGTGTTTTTTTAGATAAAGGAATAAAATTCCAGCCTTGAGGCTACTGCATGCACCTACTACTAAGCTCTGTAATGGGATGAGGGAAGTCGCCGGGTTCTGCCCCTCTCGCCGGTGATCCTGGCCATCGTCCCCCTCCGGTGATCTTCGCCGGCGACGTCCTCCTTCTGGTGGTGCTCATCCTCAGGGATCTTCTTCGTGATGGCTCTTCCGGTCCTCAACATGCGGCCGGGAAGAGCTCTCGAGGCCGAGTTCCTTCGTCGTTTTGGTTCTACGGTGAACCACACCTCGTCTTCAACAGCTAAGCCTTTCCTCATGGTTCTCTCTGTGGGTCGCTGCTCCTTTCGTCTCTCCTCACAATCAGTGGCTTTGCTGCTCCAGTCTGTTCTTGGTGGTTCTTGTCCTGCTTTCAGGGTTTTGCAGCTCAGTGATCGGGTCTTTCGGTTTTCAGTGGCCTCTCATAGCATTGCTTTTCATATCTTGAAGCTTGCTACTTTCAATTGTGCTCAGTTTAAGATCTTCTTTCACCTCTGGCACAATGGAGGTCCCAATTACGAGTGGAGTATCGTAACTGGCTTGTTGAGCAATCTGCAGAATGGACTCAGATTTCCAGGACAAAGCCATGCCTGACTGGAGCCAATACAATTCCTCTTGGCGTGCTTCGTCAACCTCGAGCTTCCTCCCCTCGAGCTCCCATGGTGCAACCAGGTTCAAATCAAAGCCGTTATTACTCTTTGAATTCTGGTTTAAATCGTGTTAACTCGGCAGTTACCAGAAAGCAGTCAAATGCTTTGCATTTGCTTCGGCCGGCATTTTAGGCCCGATCCCGCACTTAAATCGTCTGCTCCCGGGTTTTGGGCCTCCACCCAAACTCTGCTCCAAATGCTTATTGCCGGCCCACTCCAGTATTTACTGCAAGCGAGATTTTTGTTGTAGAAAATGCTTGCAATCGGGACACGTTTTTGCACAGTGCCAATTCCCGCCTCGATCGGTGTGTTGCCTTCTGGAGAAAACCACCGCTTCGTCTTCTCGGATTACTCGTCCTAAAGAGTCGCTGATCAGTGGGGCCGTTGATCACCACCAGCCCAGAATTTACAAAAATTTCTCTGAATATATTAAAGAATCGGTTGGTCTGGAAGTAATTCCTTCCCCAGTCACTATTCCCTGGACTGTTCCCACTCAAGAACTTGGTGACTGAGTGCTCCGGAGTTCCCCGACGAGCCGCCGTCGCCGGTGAAGGCGACATCGACACCTCAGTCAAACCCCACTGTCTATTCTTTGGTGGGTGAGTATGCTGCTTCACGCCTGGGTATTCCTTACTCTCCATTGATCAAGCACGTAGCCTGGTACATAAAACCCTCATCTTCTGCTACAGTGCCGCCTCCGATGGCTTAACGATTTGTTGATCCTACCCCTTTCATGCCGGAATGGGGTCAAAGAGTGATGGTACCTGGCCGCCGCCCTATGCTTCGTGTCATCACCGGTCGGCTGCAGCAGCGAAACAACAATGTGGCCATCGCCTTCATTCACCCGCCACCAGAGAACCACAATGATTTTGGGGTCATCAGAGACACTTTGGAGAATTTCTTGAATCTGAATGTAAGGTTCCCTTTTCGCTCAATCCAACCATGCCCCTTTGGACAGGCTTATGTTACTTTGGATCATGTTGCTCATAGAGATGTTTTAGTCAACAATGGTCCTCATCAGTTTGGTCCCTTCTTCCTCACCTTTCTGCCTCACAATGCTGGTTGGAATAATAGATCAGTGGTTTTCACACATGAGGTGTGGCTCATGTTAATTGGTCTGAATCTGGACATCTGGAAATATGAATTAGTTGACAAGACTGTTTTTGGTTTTGGGAGGTTTATGGGCTGGGATGAAGATCATGGTAATCAGTGTAACACCCTGGTGTTAAGCATGTCATTAGCATATGCATTTCATACCATAAGCATCATTAGCATGCATGCATCTATCATTTATGTCATGCCTTGCTTATTATTGCATGTGATGCTTTGTCTTATTATTTCATGTATGAAACGATTGCATAATCAGTTGTTTGCCCTTTAATCATCCTTAGCTATACTCATGTGATGTTTTAGAGCCATGTCAATGTTGGTCATGTTCCCTAATTATGTTTTGTAATAGTAGTTTGACCTAGTTTGACTTTTGAAGTATTTTATCTTGTTTTGATTAAAAGCCCTAGCTAGGGTTTAGGCATGTGTGTGCACTCTTCACGAAAAGTGTAGGTAATTTAGTGGAGAACAAACGATGTTACATGCTCGTTGCATGAAAGTGGGTGGATCGTGTGCGAAAAAGTCGAAATTAGTTCGGTCGAGCTGAATTTAGGGTTTGCTTTCGGTTTTGGAGCGACCGTGCTTGGGTTACCGCGGTTTCTAATCTAGGCCAAACTAGCCAAAACTTGTTACATATGAAATGCTCGAATTTTATAGCGAACATTTCGTCAATATGAGTTTTTGCTGGTTTTGCACGTATCTCGATGTATAGGCCAAAACAGATCGATTTGGGTTTCAATTCAGGATTTTAGTGACGCTCTCGTCTTGGCCGTCACTAAAATCTGGCCGCCACCTCCCACAACCTTGCCCAAGCGCGGCCGCGTGGCAGCGCCCGCCGACACACAGCGCCCGGCCCGTGCCTTGGAGAAGTGAACAAAGCGGCGCCCGTGCCTCCCAAGCCATCCCTCGCCCCTCCAAAGACGCCAAGCCCACTCCTCTGCCCTCTCCTTCTCCCTTGCCTCGCAAAACGCGGCGGCCGAGCCGGCCGCCATGGCCGCCCATCACCGCCGCCCGCTGTTCCTCGCTTACGCCGCCTCGGCGGCTCGTCCGGCTCACCCAAAGCTCCGCCTCGGTCTCCTCTACCTCCCAAGCCAAGCCGTCAAGCAAGAAGCGCGTGAGTAGAGCAGCGCCGCGCGCGAGTTCCAAGTCGTCGGAATCCGGCCGCCCGCGACCGCCACCACGCCGCGCAGCCGCATATCGCGCCACCACCGCCCGATTCAGCGTGCACACGACTCCGTCACATACGCCCTCTACCTCCGCCACCGCGCGCGGCCCGTGCCAATGACGACGGAGGCCGGAACGGCGAGTTTCGCCGCCGCCGCCTCGCCGGAGCGCCGCGCCGCGCGGTCTCCCGTGGCGGCCCCAGCCCGAGCGCCGGCCATCCTAGCGTGCGCACCATGACCGCCTCGATGCCACGGTGCTGGAACCCAAGCCGTTGGAGCCGTGGGGGCCCCATCACGAACGCCCGGTCTGCCGGCGTGTCGCCCCGCCCGCCCGGAACGCGTCCGTCGCCGAGCACCTCTCCCTCACCATCCCGGTCGACCAACTAGTGGATCTACATCGCCACGGCCTCGCGAACCCCATGCTCGCCTTGCTTTGCCTCGCCATCACCGGAACGCCGTGTGCGCCGCCATGCATCTGGCCCCGCCGCCGCGCCATGCGGCCATGGCCGCGCCATGGACGCCGGCGAGTGTCCGCCGGTGCGCCCTGCGCCAACCGAGGGCACCATCGGGTGCGCCTCGACGAGAGGAACCCAGCCATGCCCACACCTTCGCCAGAAAGCCCGCCGTCGGCGAGATCCCGTCGGTCCAGCGCCGTCCCCTGCCTCCGAGTCGCTGACATGCGGGCCCCAAATATCGGCAAAGAAATATCCTTTTCTTTATATTTTCCGAAATGCATGCCTAACTTGTAAATTCCATATCTTGGTCATTTTAGCTCGGATTTGAGTGAAACCAATTTTGTTGTGTTTGTTATTCTCTGATCTATGGTAGAAAATTATGAGGTGATATTTTCTAGTAGATTTTATATTTATTTATATTTATGCTAGTAAATGCCATGTAAATAGATAAATGCATATCTTCCTTTTGGTGCATGATAAAATAGGGGTCCCTGTGTCGTGGTCGTTTACCACGGTCACAGTAACTGTCTGGCTAATGTGTGCAACGATGGCCTAGCTCAAAGATAATGACACGGCGATTTATACTTTGGTTCGGGTTTATCGAACACCCTAGTCTAGTGTGTGGCACTATCGTAGCTCAAAATGCTCGTATTGGGGCACGTACAAGCGGGCGAGAGAGGGAGATGAGCTCCCAAGTCTCGGTGTGATGAGCGGAACCGGACGGTGTAGGTGTGTGCTTTCTGTGTGCAAGAGAGCTTGCCCTTTCCTGGTGGCTGAGCCCTCCCTTTTATAGTAGCAAGGGGAGCTCACAGGAGCCACCGAGTGAGGGACTTAAGAGTAGAAGGAACGCAAGTTTTGGGGGGTGAAGAGGAAGAGTTATCCTGCAATGTCGGGCACGTTGGGCTGTCTGGCGTGCATGCGCGGCCGCCGCCCTACTTCCAGGCATGCTCGCCGGTCGCCATAGAGTAGAATAGGGGTGGCTCCGTATCCCGATACGTAGCCCGCACAGGCGACGAGCTCGGAGCTCATCGGTCGGCGTAGAAGGGGATAGTGAGCACATCCCGCCATCGCGTCGTGCCGTGTGTCCTCCGCCCGTCGCACGTGTGCGGTGCTGGCGAGGCGGAGGTCATTGAGGCGCCGCCGCGCCTTAAATGCTTGTACTGGTCCGCGGGAAAACGGCGTGGCCGGAGAGCTCGACATAGTACTCGACTTCGTCCGTCGAGGTCATCCTTGTCGCGTAGTGGTTGTCTTTATGCTTGTCGTCGTTCGGGCGTGGTCCGACCCCATACCGCGCGCGTCTTGGCCGGCGATCTCGCGCGTCGGCCGAGGATCTGGTCGTGGGTTCTTGGCGCCGACCGCGTAGGCGCCCGGATCCTCCCGGTCGCCCTTGGATTTGGTGCTTGGGGAACTTATTCGAGACGGAAAGAGCTCGTCGTGGGAGAGCTCGTCGTATCCCCGCGCTCCATAGGGAGCTCGTTCGAGGCGGAAGTCTTCCCCGAGACGAGCTCGAGCTCGTCCCGAGACCCCTTCGTTCCACGGGTTCTCACACGAGGCGCGGACGCTTTCGCCGGGCCTCGGACTTTGTCGTGGGCAAGGTCCGAGCGCGCCCTCCTCCTAATGGTCTGCCAGGGACGGATTAGGGTGATCGAGTTGGTCCGAAATATCTGTGTCCCACAGTAGCCCCCGAGCGTGCGGAGGGGATCGGACCCCTGCGCGCGCTGTCTTGCGTCGCCGCTATCAGGTTAGGGATCAGATATTCTCGTCGGGGGTGCGCGCGAGCGCACCCGCGGGTGTAGCCCCCGAGGCTGCGGGAGGACGTACGGTCCTCGCGGAGGCTTATTTTTGGCGAGTGCTCGTGCTGTAGCGTGCCCTTCGGGTCCCTCTAGAGAGGGTGGTGAGCTCGAACCCGACTTTACCACGTAGGCCGAAGTCGAGCGCTCTTGTGAGCTTTAAAGCGGATTTGCCTGAGTGAGGTCCGAGCTTGCGTTCGGGGCGAGCTCGTTCGTCGGGCCAGCTTGTGGGCCAACCTCATATTCCAGAGACTCGTCCTCTATAGTCACCGGGGTCCCATAGGGCCTCGGCGGCTCGTGCCTCCTCGCCGAGGAGGATGACCAGAGGCTGTTCGCGATCGCTGGCGACTCAAGCGTGACTTGGATGGAGCCCCCGAGTCCCTGAGGACGTTCGGGGAATGGGCCGTCGATGCCGCTCCTCCGTTACGCTCCTCGCTCGGGACGTCTCCCGGTGGCTGTCGAGCTCACGGGAGCCAGCCTTCGAACCGGGAGCTCGACTTCGTCGTGAGCTCTTCGTTATGCCGAGCTCGAAATAACAGTCGGTGAGCTCGGGGATTTGACCGTTAGCGATGAGCTCATCGGGCCCTTTGCTGCGAAAAAAAAGAGCCGTTGGAAAAAAGTTACCGTTAGGGAATTACCGTTGAGACGGCCGTTGCTATTTGCGCGGCGTTTCGCCTTCCGTTTCGCCACGTGGCGCGCACGCGCGAAGGGTGCGGAGGGGTTCAGGTGGACGTGGTGGGCCTCCCTGGGCCGGCCGCTGTTGACGCTTGTTAACGTTAATATTAAATAATCAACTAAGCATAGAAAATGGCATAAATAAATATCAACATAGACTTAGGGGTTTGCTACTAATGAGTTCCACAAGTTTTGGTGTTTTGTTTATTTTAGAGAGTGATTCTGGAGAACAGGTACAATTGGGCCAAATCTACAAGATAAATGAGCCTTGACATCTAGTCCTACAAGCACCAAATAAAGAGAAGCCAAATGCCATCACACAAGACGATGTCAAATGATGGATTTGAGTACACCACTGCGACGGGCTCGTCGAGACGATCGAAACGGATATATCATTTGCTATATTTGGAGTTCAGAATGAGAAGATATGAATTTACAAATAATGGAATATTCTAGAAACAAGAGCTGCGGGATTAATTGGGCCTAAACTGCATTTGGCCCATAAAGGCTATGTGCATTATAATTAGATATGGTGGAAGGTTTAGTACCATATTGCTTGCTAAAGGTGGAAGGAGGCCAGGAGACCCCTATATATGTAACCCTAAACCCCTAGGAGCCATGTACCCGATTGACTTGAGAGTTGTCCCATGAATGGATGGCCTCTCGTTAATATTAGAGAATTAGGATTAGATATTACAATGTAGTAGAATAGATCTACTAGAGAGTTAGGGAGAGCGGAGCTGCGTTCCGGTTCTGGAGAAGTCTTCAGCGTTTGGTATGTCTTTGTATCTTTTCATTGTAAGACTTATGCTTTAATATATTTATCTTCTCTAGTTACTTTTATGCCTTTCATTTATTGATTAGAATATAGTTGTTATATCTTTGCATGGGATCTTCGCTCGCATCGAGTGCTTTAGTTATAAATTGTGACTAGAGTAGTAATTAATAGTGCAGACGTGGTGTCTAGACTAGAGGTTACCTTAGATTGCACCCAGTCCCACGGATAGTTGTGGTAGCCCTGTGTAGTGACAATCTGACGGCCGGCGTATTCCACCACGTTCGGATTGGTGTTGTAGGACCATAGTCGGAGCTTCCTAGCCCCCTCTCATCCCTTTCCGCGGCTAGTGTTACGATGTCCCAAAGTGCTCTTATATGATCGCTATACCTTTTCATGCTTCAGTTATCATAGAACCAAAGTACTAGAGAAGAATACAGGAACTTAGATCTCTCCCGTTGTCCTCTCGACCTAGCTATCTATTCTATATTATAATATTCTCCGGGTTATGTGCCATTAATTATATATCTTATCAAATATCATTTACCCCCTCACTTTAGTTTAGTTGGTATAATAAGTTAGTAGATACATGATGGTAATTTATCATAGTCTTTACCCCTGCTTCCCCGTGGAAAATATAAATAACGATACTGAATACTCCCGGGTAAAAGCTACAATGGTATATGTTCTGGTGCGCTTGGGGAATCCTTTATATTATTTTTTTGCACTTAATAAATACCAACAAGCTTTTTGCGCGTTGCGGGAAGCATTCGGCGTAAAGATTCGATAATGATCTTGATATCTCGCTAATTTAGTGTATCAATTAGCTTTAGTAGGATTACCCTTGTTCTGTTGAGTGTGGAATAGACAGGACATTTGATGCCGTCGCGACCTTCCCAAGCAAGCTTCCACAAGGAGAAACCAGGTGTTTGAACATCAAGATCCATCAACACCGAGCCCCCTGCCATCTCTTAGGTACATTTATATATATTATTCTAACCATGTGTAGATTGAAGAAAAGGTCGCCGTCACAAGAATTCAAAGCACATCTCAAGTGACGAAAGTAGAAGCCGCACAACTCACAAACTCTATTAGTGAGTCATGGTAAGTATGATCAAAGGTGAGAAAGTCTTGCTCATGGACTTTAATTTATGAGTAGTTATCTTTTCAATTGTTGCATTGCATTGCATGGATAATCCATGCATTCACTCCACTTAGTTTATGTTTTTTTTTCATCGTAGATCCATTGCATGTTTAATTCCTTGCAATCACCCATCAGTCGTTTGCATATAAAAATAATAAATAAATAAAAATATTATCCTCACCATAATTATGCTCTTTAATCTCTGTTTAAGTGAATCTCTATAGTGCTTTCATGCTATCTTTGTTTGCTCATGCATGCTTTGGTTTGGAAGTATTCGACATACTTCCATTAGCTTTTAAACGTAAGCGTGGTGCTTAGGATTATATCGCTTTCCTTAGTTAAATTAGACATGGAGTCTAGTTTAATTATTGAACTAATAATTGCTTGTGTAGACATTGGGTATTGTTGGACTAACCCCCTCGAAAAAAAAATTCTCAAATCCAATTCGGGTAAGTCAAGAGATCAACTCACAGATGAAGCAAGGCATATGATGAAGTCCAACACCTTTGTGCAAAAGAAGATCCGGATCGTTCCTCATGGAAGAAAGATCTGTAAGTATCACATCATTTATTTTGTCTTTTGCTAAAAGTTACCTTTGCCTTGAGCCATGCTAAAAAGTGCAGCCATAAAAAAATAATAATAAATTGCTTGAAAACAATATACGTGCTAAAGTAATCAATGAACCATCCTTTTGTTAGCATAGATGAGGTTATATCAACCTTTGGACAACAACCCGTTCTTCAATTAGTTGCAATCCTTCGGGTATACGTCCACTAATATTTTGCAGGAAAGAATCATCGGTGTGCACGTTCATTGTTTAGCATGAACCTACCACACCACCACAGTCTACCTCACTTTTACATCTTTAGAAGACTGTCAAGATCCATCTTGGGGGAGTGCAACCCCCATTATCCGTAAGTATTCTTATATTTTATCTTATTACTAGTGTGGTATGTTTGCTTTGTTAAAAGATATAAAAAGATGCATAACTATAGAAAATCAAATAAAAAGTTTAGCTTATATATATAGTGTGATCTTTAAATTCGCTAAAGATAAATAAGTAGGGAGTGTGTTTAGAGTTGCTTGCTAGAATAAAATGAACATTGAAGATGATCTCTATGCATGGATATGATGAATTGTTTTTTGCATTTGCATCCTTCGCAAAAAAAAAAAAAAAAAAATGGACACATGAAGGTCCACGCTTTCTCGAGAAAAATCCAAAAAGATGTGAACACATGAAGGCTCACAACATAATCCTAGAATTTGTTCCTTCGGGTATGTGCGAAATTAATATTTACGGGGAGAACAATTAAGGAAGAACCCGAAGACGAGCAAATTCCAAGGACAAACAAAAGACTACTTCAAGATCAAGCTTGGGGAGAGCACCCCGTTTACCCCGATAACTATCACTATCTTATGTCTTAAATATTAGCTAGTTATATATTTGCTTAGAGTTAATGAGTCTTAAATAAAAGTCTTAGTGTTAAGAGTCTAATAAATGCTAGATCTTTACTAGATTGCTTTCTTCCTTTCTATTTATGATCTTGATGATATATGCTAAGGAAATGATGAATAGTTGCTCCGCCTTAATTCCTCTTAAAAAGTACATACATTTTGGACTTAGATTCTCCCAAAAGCTTTAAATGCTTAATTTGCTCTAAACCCAACACCTGTGGGAAGCACATGCTTAATCTAAGTCTAAGCTTTGAAAGATAAAAATACATGAAAAGTTGAGCTCAAGTTTATCATATTCCTAGAGATACTTGATTCCTGGTTTTTATCTTTAAAAATTATAAAACATTACATGATGAGTTCCTTAGCTATGACCCTTAAGAGTTTATCATTCGCATCAAGATCATCCCACTCCACTAAATACGCTGCTTCTAACTCGGAAGTACGCATCCCCATACTCCATCAAGCCGCTAGCCATAATTATGAAAATAAACTCTTGCAATCTTTGATATGTCTCTCTCAATGTTTTTATGTCAAATAGAGGCTGGGCTACATTCGAAAAAAAAGAGAGAAAAGAAAAAGAAATATCTAGAGAAAAGTGAGACGAGAGAGGGAGAGTAACGGACAAAAGTCATACTAGGCGAGAAGGGCCTACCTCCCTAATAATAAAAATATATTTAGAGATGAATAATGGACACGTGTCCAAGGGTGAGTAGGGCCCACATCTCTAAGGAGAGAGAAAAATGGACACAAGTCCGGGGCAAAAGCCCACCTCTCCAAGAATGGACAGCCCAGGTCTTAGCAATTTTTAGAAAGAGAGATATAGTCCAAGATGCTTGAGAAGAAAAATACTAGAAAAGGCTAAGGGCTATTTACTACCTTTCATCCTCATCCACTTCACCACTATCATCCCACTATGTGTGTCCTACCACATGTGTAACTCCACTACCACCATCTACTTAAATAGGGTCATACATAGGATCTCTGAGTTTCTTTTGAAAAATATTGCAAAACCCCAGGATGATAGTTGATCAAAGAGCTTGAGACATGGTACTTAACTTGATTGTTCTGTCTTTTATTGCTTATGATTCGTGAAAAGGCTACGCCCCATGGTAAACGGATATGAGAGAGCAATCTGGTTAAGAGGAGAATTTATTTCTGATAAACACAGTGCTTCTGAGGTATGAAAGCGTAGTAGCAACTCCTGATCCTACTATAGCATATAGCTTTGCTAGGGACTAGCAAAGGGTAAGCTTGGGGGAGCTTGTTGACGCTTGTTAACGTTAATATTAAATAATCAACTAAGCATAGAAAATGGCATAAATGAATATCAACATAGACTTAGGGGTTTGCTACTAATGAGTTCCACAAGTTTTGGTGTTTTGTTTATTTTAGAGAGTGATTCTGGAGAACAGGTACAATTGGGCCAAATCTACAAGATAAATGGGCCTTGACATCTAGTCCTACAAGCACCAAATAAAGAGAAGCCAAATGCCATCACACAAGACGATGTCAAATGATGGATTTGAGTACACCACTGCGACGGGCTCGTCGTCGAGGATCGAAACGGATATATCATTTGCTATATTTGGAGTTCAGAATGAGAAGATATGAATTTACAAATAATGGAATATTCTAGAAACAAGAGTCGGGGATTAATTGGGCCTAAACCAGAATTTGGCCCATAAAGGCTATGTGCATTATAATTAGATATGGTGGAAGGTTTAGTACCATATTGCTTGCTAAAGGTGGAGGGAGGCCAGGAGACCCCTATATATGTAACCCTAAACCCCTAGGAGCCATGTACCCGATTGACTTGAGAGTTGTCCCATGAATGGATGGCCTCTCGTTAATATTAGAGAATTAGGATTAGATATTACAATGTAGTAGAATAGATCTACTAGAGAGTTAGGGAGAGCGGAGCTGCGTTCGGTTACGGAGAAGTCTTCAGCGTTTGGTATGTCTTTGTATCTTTTCATTGTAAGACTTATGCTTTAATATATTTATCTTCTCTAGTTACTTTTATGCCTTTCATTTATTGATTAGAATATAGTTGTTATATCTTTGCATGGGATCTTCGCCGCATCGAGTGCTTTAGTTATAAATTGTGACTAGAGTAGTAATTAATAGTGCGGACGTGGTGTCTAGACTAGAGGTTACCTTAGATTGCACCCAAATTCCACGGATAGTTGTGGTAGCCCTGGTAGTGACAAATCCCGACGGCCGACGTATTCCACCACGTTCGGATTGGTGTTGTAGGACCGTAGTCGGAGCTTCCTAGCCCCCTTCTCATCCCTTTCCGCGGCTAGTGTTCTGATGTCCCAAAGTGCTCTTATATGATCGCTATACCTTTTCATGCTTCAGTTATCATAGAACCAAAGTACTAGAGAAGAATACAGGAACTTAGATCTCTCCCGTTGTCCTCTCGACCTAGCTATCTATTCTATATTATAATATTCTCCCGGGTTATGTGCCATTAATTATATATCTTATCAAATATCATTTACCCCCTCACTTTAGTTTAGTTGGTATAATAAGTTAGTAGATACATGATGGTAATTTATCATAGTCTTTACCCTTGCTTCCCGTGGAAAATATAAATAACGATACTGAATACTCCCGGTAAAAGCTACAATGGTATATGTTCTGTGCGCTTGCGGAATCCTTTATATTATTTTTGCACTTAATAAATACCAACAGCCGCGCCGGTGAGTCCGCCTCGAGCTTGTCCTATAAATGGGAAGGGGAGATTCAGGGTTTTCCCCTTCACTTTCCTTTCCGCCGCCGCTGCATTCCCTCATTTTCCAGCCCTAGTTCTCGATCCGCCATTGCCGCCGCGTGAGAGAGCTCCTTGCCAGCACCTCCCCGATTCATTGTTGAGGGCGAGAGACATGGGCTCGTGGTCGCCGTCCAAGGTGACCGACGAAATGTTTGCGGGAGTGTGTGGCGCTCGGTGGCCTCCCGCCACCGACCGCGGCCCGGGAATGGGTCGTGCCGTCTCCGGCGCCGCGCCACTCCCCATCCGCCCGACGGCTACGTCGTCTCCTTCGCCTCCTTCCACGTCCAGGGAGGGCTTGGCGTGCGGCGTCGGACTTCTTCCGCGGGCCGCCGTCGTCTTCAGGGGCCGAGCCCAACATATGAACCCCAACGGCTGCTCCACATCGCGACCTTCACCACCCTCTGCAAGGGGTGGCTGGGGATCGAGCCCGATTGGGAGCTTTTCAAGCACTACTTCCAAGCCAAGGTGGCCGCGCCGACTCCGGCGGCTGCGGGAACCCGTCCCAATCGGGTGTATCGTCTGCCGCACCTCGGCCAGGGCGTGAAGGGGAAGTACCCAACCATCGTCTCTCGCACGTCGAACACCGGGGTGGAGAGGCAGAATGGTTCTACACTGAAGAATGACGAGGAGCACCCCTTCCGCGCACACGGCGGCATGTTCCTCGACTTCGACAAGCTTTGGAGGGAGTCTCCCCACGGCCATCCGGCCGCTGCGAGGTCAAGCTCGTTGCTCGGAAGGTGGAGCTCCTCAAGCAAGCGGACCTCATGGAGCCCCTCCTCTACGCCCTGGGCCCCCTGGGCACGGGGGTGAATCCCCTTGAGGCGAAGGGCTCTCCGCCTCGGGAGATGACCGAAGAGAAGAAGCCTTGGGACGGTACGGCAACCGCGACCCCTCTCCCGCCGACGAGGTGGGAGTGGGTGGTCCGCCGGGCACCGGAAGGCCTTCAAGATCCCCGGACGGAACCCACCGGCATACCGCGAGCGCCGCCGATGCGACGACGCGGCGCCGGTGAGTTCATCCCTCGTCTTCTCTCCTTGGTTGTCTTCGCTTTTTCGCGAGTGATTCTTCTCATCTTTGTAGATTGGCGATGTTCATCTCGGGCCCCACCTTCCACCGAGGCGAGGCCAATCCCTTCCACGTGCGTTACGTCGGGAACGATTCGTCTCGCCGCGCCGCCGCCGACCAAGATGTCGACCGCCTTCGCTGAAGAGTCTTCGGGCGACGGGCGCTAGCGGACGACGACTTCAGCGGCCGGGGGCCCGAGGACCCAGGAGTGCGGCCGCCGGGGAAGAGCGGGGACATCATCGCCGTCTGGGTGGCGCCGGCGGCCTCGTCGGTTCAGACGCGCGCTCGGTCCAGCCCTCCTCCAAGGACGCGGTCGGAAGAAAAGGGCGCTGCCGAGCACCGCGGCCGCGAGGGGAGAAGAGGACGGCCGTGGCGCGTGGTCGTTGGGTAGCGCCCGAGCTCGCTACCCTTCTTGAGCGCGCGCAGCCGCGGCGCCGAGCTCTCTCCCTTTGTTCGCATCGGATCCTCGACTTTTTGCTTTGTCGCCGTGTGGGGAGAAGGTAAGGCCTTTGGGGCCTCCGAACCCCCTGGCGGCTCGAAACGGCGACGGGGTCGAGCTCGGTGGCCCCTCCGCCTCCGTCGTCTGCGCGGCCACGGGGCGGTCGCCCCGAGCCCCGGAGGAAAGGAGCGAGCCGAGTCCGCGGGAGCGCTGCCGCGTCGTCGTCGAGCACCGCTCCGGTGACTCGGGGCGATGGCGTCGTTGATCGATTCCTGCCGCGGCCGGAGGACCCGCCCCCGGCCCGCTGCCGCCACGTCGGGCGCGTGGAGACGGACGTGATCGACCTCGCTCTCCCGAGAAGGAGGGGGAGCGCGAGGATGTCCCTCGGGTCCGGACCTCGGGCGGCGTGGATCGTCCCGACGGGGCGAGTTCCCCGCTGCGGGCGCGGGCGTGGAGAGGTGCCCCAAGATGAGGAGGCACATGACGCGGTCTTCGACGAGCCCTTCGCGGAGACCGCGAGGCGTGAAGAGGAAACCGAGATTGTGCGTGGACGCGCCGTCGACGAGCTCACCGCGGAGACCGCGGGCGTGACGAGGAGCCCGAGGGACGCGAGTACGCGGGGGCACGGACGTGGATGAGCTCGCCGCGGAGACCCTGGTGGTCTCGGAGGGTCCTCGTGCCATGCCCACACCGTCCCCCGACGCCGGTGGTGGGCGTCGCAGGCCTGCCGCCCCCGGAGCGCGGGCCACGGAGTCGCCTCTTGGGGGGCGTGGGTGACGCTCCAAAACGCGACACGGATGCGTGCCGGGCATCGCCGGGCGGGGACGCCCGGAGAGAGCTCGGAGGGCCGAGGGCTCACGTCGTCGGCCGCGGCGTCGTTTGCGCTGTGGTCGGGCGGGGGCGGCGTCGCCGCGGACCGCGAGCGGAGGTGCCGCCGCTTCCAGGCGAGAGGGGCCGGCGTGCCTCCACCAAATGATCGGGGTAAGAGATCTAACCGGCTCATCCCTTGCCCGACCCCTCGCGCCCAAGGTGCTAATTAGTCTTTCCGGGACTTGAGGGACGCGTTGCCGCTTCAACCGCGTGGTGGAAGCCGGAAGCGAGATCGGGGGCCTTCGGGCAGGTCGGGCGTAGCTTGGTCTCACGCGCGAGCGTAGGGCTCGCCGGTGTCCGGCCGCGACCGCGAGCAGCCGGCGGCGTCGGGCGATGTCGCGAGCACATCCGTGAGGTCCGCGAACACGCCGCCGAGGCTCGGGTGGAGGTCGCCGATGAAGTCCGTCCGAGCAGGGCGGGCGGTGAAGCGTGAAGAGGGAGCTCATTGCTAGGAGCCGCAAACGGCGCGAGCTCATGCGAGAGGAGCTCGACGACCTTCCGTCGAGCTTTGGAGGACGTGGAGCTTGAACGCCGGCAGGAGCGTCGAGATCCGATCTTTGGAGAGGAGCGCGACGCGAAGGGAAGGCGCTTCAAGACCGTGAAGCCGAGCCGGAAGGTAAGCGCTACTTTCCTAACTCCCTCTCTTCCCTCTTTTTTTCCTCCGCGCCTAGGCTGATAGGTGGGTGTTTTAGTTTACGACCGCGGCCGCCGACGGGTCGATATTTGGCTCTTCGGAGGCCGAGAGAATTCGGCTCGATGCCGAGAATCTCGCCTTGTGGGAGGAGCCGGGAGGAACTTTATCGGGCGTTGGCATGTAAGGAGCTCTTCTTTTCTCTTCCTTTGATCTCATGAGTTTGATCTGATTTTTTGCTCTTCGTGCAGAAGAAGAAGAAGTCGGCGGGGCGGCTCGGGCTCGAGAGGAAGGACCGGAGTCCACGGCCGCCGCGGAGTCCTCGCCGACTCACACCCAACTCGCTGGAGCGTAAGGAGAAGGACCTGCGGCAGCGGGCCGCAGCGACCTCGTGGGTCGTGCGAACGGTCTTGAGAGGCGGCGAGGAGCTCCGTCCCGGGGAGGCCGAGGCCTCGGGTCTCCCGAGCGGGCAACGAACGCCGAGGCCGCGGCGAAGAAGGTGGAGCGCGACACCCAACCTCGTGCTCGACATTGAGGGCGCCTGCGAGGCCCTTGGGGTCGGGAGGTGGAGGGACCGGCGCCTCGAAAGCCGCGCCGGCCGTGGTGGGGGACAACGCCCGTCGTGCCGCCCATAAGGCACTGACCGTGGTCCTTGCCCATTATCCTGAGATGCGGAAGTCGACCAAGATAGTGGGCAAAGGCTGGCCTGAGCCGGGCGAGGGCGTCGAGCTGGAAGACATCGTCGCCACCGCGGAGGCCCGCTCGGAGAAGTTGTCGCGGAGCTCTTCGCTCGCCGTCGAAGAGCTCGGGGTGTTCGAGCCTACCGCCGGCGAGGAAGAGGTGGAGACGGGTTCTTCCGACGATGAGGCGGAGGGCGAGTTCTTCCGAGGATGAGGAGTGAGCTGCGATAGTTAGGTGGCTTGAGGCGTTTGCCTCTTTTGTTATGGACAAAGTCCCCAAACTCGGGGCAAAGTGTAAAGAAGTAACAGTTTGTTTAAGCTATGAATGACTCATTTTATCTTTCCGGTGTTTGCGCCTTTAGTTATCTCGTAGTTTTCTGAGCTCGCGTTCTGCTTGACTAAGGCAACGAGCCCTTTACTCGTTGGCCGCGGGGGCGCTAGAGCTCATTGGGCAAGCGTTGGACCTTGCCGAGGGCGTTGCTCGCAAACTTGTCGAACTCGACGCCATCGGAAAGATAGGTAACGAAAATCGAGGTCGAGCCGATCGAGCTCTTTTTTGAGTGTTCGTGTTGTTTGCGAAAAAGAGTTCGTAAAAAAAGACTCAGGGTGTGCGCCCCGTTCCCTGTAGCCCCCGAGCAAGGGCGGGCCTTGCTAGAGGTAAAGGGCAGCCATTGCTCAACGGCCGTGAGAGATCGAATGCTCGCACAACTTTTCGCATCGAGGTGTGTCGTTGTTATTCGACCGCATGTGATATTCACAAAATGCGTCTAAGGGTAAAAGCGATGTAGCTGTTCGATGTTCCATGAGTTCGCGAGCTCGCGACCGCGGGAGTCCTGGATCTTGTACGAGCCTGGGCGAAGGACTCGAACGATGGTGAATGGTCCTTCCCAGGGCGCCGAGAGTTTGTGCTTCTCCTTCGTGCTCGAACTCGCCGTGGGACTTGGTCGCCGGCTTTGAAGGCTCGCCGGGACGTGGCGGTCGTGGGTAGCGGCGCATCGACCGCTGGTACTTGGCCGAATGCACGACGGCGACCTCACGGGCTTCTTTGAGCTGATCTCGCGGCGTCTTCGAAAGGAGGTCTGGTTGCCGGCGTATCGTCGTTGTGCGCCGGACTCACGGTGCGCCGTAGTCGAGGTCGGTGGGGGAGCACGGCCGTCGGCCGAAGACGAGGAAGAAGGGGGTCCGTCCCCGTGGCTCGCTTGGAGTAGCCCTGAGGCTCCATATGATCGCGGGAAGCTCGGGCGAGCCATCTCCCTCGAATTTTTCTAACCTTTTGAAGATTCTTGGCTTCAATCCCTCGCAAAAATCAAGCCGTTGGCACGCTCGACCTGCCCGCTCGTCCCGGTGGACCGACGGAGGCCCAAATTCACTCGGATGTTGTAGTCGCCACACCGGTCGAGGAAGATCCGCCGGTGAAGTTGGTGCCGTTGTCGCTGATGATCGAAGTTCGGCACGCCGAAGCGGTGGACGATGCCGTCGAAGAACTTGATCGTCTCCCCGTGATCTCGTACGCGAGATGGGCATCACCTCGATCCATTTGGTGAACTTGTCGATGGCGACGGGGAGGTGAGTGAAGCCCCGGCGATCTCATGAAGGGACCGACCATGTCGAGCCCCCGCACCGCAAGGGCCAAGTAACAGGGGGATCGTCCGGAGGGCTGCGCCGGAGATGTGTTTGCTTGGTGAAGAACTGGCATCCCTCGTGGCGGCGCGACGATGCGGTTGGCGTCGGCGATGGCGGTCGCCAATAGAAGCCTTGGCGGAACGCCTTGCCAACTAGAGCTCGTGGAGCCGCGTGGTGTCCACACTCGCTGGCGTGGATCTCTCCGATGAGGTCGTGCCCTTCCTCAACGGTGATGCAGCGTTGGAGCACCCCCGACGCGCCCCTTCTGTAGAGCTCACGCTCGATGACGACGTAGGATTTGTCACGGCGGGTGATGCGCCTGGCTTCTTCCTTCTGCTCGGGAAGTTTGCCGTCCTGTAGCCATGCCAGGATGGGGAGCCGCCAATCGGGTCTCGGGGCTTCTAGTTCCGTGGTGGCGAGTACTTTGGCTTCAACGAGGTTGACCTCTTACGCCGACCTCCATCGTCGAGCTCGAGCTCGGAAGGTCCTTGGCCTTGGTAGGCGCGAGGACAAACGGGGTCCCCGACGGGTCATTGCGTGGGTTTGAGCCTTGCCCTTCGAGCCGGATGGAGGGCATGTACTGGTCGTGTGCGAAGACACTGGGTGGGACCTGTAGTCGATCGGAGGCGAGCTTGGCGAGGATGTCGGCGTCCCCGTTGTATTGGCGGCGAATGTGCTTGAACTCCAGCCCGTCGAAGCGTTCTTCGAGCTCGCGTACCTTGGCGGAGTACGCAACCATCCTCGGGCTGACGCAGTCAGCCTCCTTTGTGGCTTGATCAGCCACGAGCTTAGAAGCCCCCCTGATCTCAAGGTGTTTGATGCTGAGCTCGACGGCGATGCGCATGCCGTTGACCAAAGCCTTGTACTCAGCCACGTTGTTGGAGGCGGTGAAGTGAAGCGGGATCGAGTATCTCATGCGCACGTTGCGGTGATACAAAGACGGACCCGCCCGCACCGTGTACTTTTTCACCGAGCGTCCGAAATAGAGCGTCCCCGCACGACGCGTCCGGGTCTCGGCGGCGCCGGTCTCCCGTCCCACTCGGGCGACGGTCGGGGAGAACCTGGGACTTGATGGCATCCCCGGGGCGTCTGAAACATCTCGATCCCATGAGCTCGACTCCCCACTTGGCGATGCGCCCGTGGCATCGGGCTGCGGATGATCTCACCGAGAGGAAATTTGGAGACGACGGTGATCGGGTGGGCGTCCGAAATAATGCCGCAGCCTTGGGCGTGATCGAGAGCGTAGGGCGAAGCCGGAGCTGTGGATATCGTGACTTTGTGTCGGAGAGGACTTCGCCGACAAAGTAGACCGGTCATTGCACCTAAGCGCATGACCTTCTTCCTCTCTTTCCACTCACTGATGCCGTGCTCACCACTTGCGGGGTGGCCGCGATGTATAGCAGCATTGGTTCATCCGGCTTGGGCGGAGTGAGTATGGGCGGGTTTGTTAAGAGCTCTTTCGGAGAGTCGAGCGCGGATTGGGCCTCGGGCCTCGGTCCCAGCGGCGCTCGACTTCTTTAAGAGCTTTGTACAATGGAAGACTTCGTTCGCCTAGCCGAGCAATGAATGCGCTAAGGGCGCCAAGCACCCGTAAGTCGCCGCAGCTCTTGACGTTCTTGATGGGGCCCATGCCGCGGATGGCTTCGATTTTCTCGGGGTTGGCCTCAATGCCGCGCTCGAACACGATGAAGCCCGTGAGCTTCCCTCGGGGTACTCAAACACGCATTTTTTCGGATTGAGCTTTGCCCCGAACTCGCGGCTTGCCGAAGACTTCTTCGAGGGTCGGGGATGAGCTCTCCCGTGCGTTTCGCCTTGACTACGATGTCATCGGCCGTATGCCTCCACGCTCTTCCGAGAAGCTCCTTGAAGACTTTCGCACGCACCTGAAAAAGTGGCGCCCAGGCGTTTTGCCCGAAGGGCATAGTTACGTAGCGAGCGCTAGAAGGGGCGTGATGAAGGAGGTAGCGAGCTGATCGAGCTCGCTCATCGCGATTTGATGATAGCCTGGTAGGCGTCAAGAAAAACAGAGCGCCTCGCACCCGAGGTGGAGTCAACGATTTGGTCGATGCGCGGCAAAGGAAACGGATCCTTTGGGGCACGCCTAGTTGAGACTCGTATAATCAACACACATTCTCCATTTCCCATTCTTCTTCTTAACTAGTACAGGGGTTGGCTATCCACTCGGGATGATACACCTCCTTAACGACGCCCACCACTAAGAGCTTATCTATTTCCTCGGGCGATTGCCTCGCCGCCGCCATCGCCGAAACATCGGAGCCGCCGCTTCACCGGTCGAGAGCCGGGCCTGATGTTTAAGGAGTGCTCGGCGACTTCCCTCGGTATGCCGGGCATGTCCGAGGGTCTCCACGCGAATACGCCGAGGTTCGTGCGGAGGAAGTCGACGAGCCGCTTTCCTATTTAGGAGAGAGCTCGGCACCGACGCGAACGGTGCGCCCCTCCTCGTCGACCTTCACCGCCTTGGCGTCCCTGGTCGGGCTCGAAGGATCCCGCGCCTTCTCGAGCTCAACGGAAGAGCTCGCCGCTTTCTTTGGCCGCGCCGCGCGCTCTTCTTCAGCTTCGGCGGAATCCTCGCGCGCACCACGCTAGCATCTCGGGGATGAGCTTCTCCGACTTGATGAGGGCGTCGGCGTCTTTGCACAAACCTCCTTGTCGCAGCTTGAAGGCGCGCTCAAAGGTGGAGTTGACGGTGATCACGCCCTTTGGTCCGGGATCTTGAGCTTGAGGTGCGTGTAGTTGGGGGACGGCCATGAACTCCGCGTAGCACGGCCGCCCGGCAAGGCATGGTAGGCGCTCTTGTACGGAGCACCTCGAGAGGTGAGCACCTCCTTTGCGGGAAGTTACTCGGGTCGCCCGAAAGTGACGGGGGGAGGTCGATCCGTCCGGCGGAAACGCCTGCTTCCCCCACTACCCCGTGGATAGGGTCGTGTGGAGGGTCGGAGCCAGCCCGCGTGATGCCAAGAGCCTCCATGTGGTGTCGACGTAGGGAGGTTGAGGGCCACTCCCACCATCCATCGGCACCTTGCCGAGGGGCGCTGGTGCCGACTATGGGATCGACGACGAGGGAACCTTCCCGGATGCGGGACATGCACGGGGTGGTCCTTCTTGTCGAAGGTGATCGGGGCCCTCGGACCACTTGAGGTAGGAGGGCGCCGCGGGCTCGGTGAAGAGGACCTCGCGTTGCGAGGAGCTTCCGGTGGCGCTTGGACTCGCTACGCCGGTGGGCCACCGAAGACGACGTTGACGGCGCCGGCCCTCAAAGAAGACGCCCTTGTCGCCCGCCTCGCCCGTCGAACTCGCCATCATGGTGCTCGCCGCCCGCGGCCTTCCCTTCCCCCGGCCCCGCTACAAACTTCCGCAGGAGTCTCGCAGCCCCCGAGCTTGTGCTTGACCGGGCCCTCGTGGTTGGGGCGGGGGTAGGTCGAGCTTCTTTTTTCGAAGAAGTCTTTGGGAGCACCGGGCGCGCGGCCTGGGCGCCCGGCTTCTTCTTTTCGCGGCTGGCTGCGCGAAGTCATCCTCGGCGCCGCCGCTTGTTCTTGTTCTTCTTTTTGTTCCTGTGAGCTCGAGCCTTCGAGCCGGCAGCTTCGCTTCTGTCGGCGCGGCCTTCTCCTTGCCTTTGCCTTGTGGCGCCATGGAGGACCGCGGAGATGGTCGTTGGTAAATCTAACGTCACTATAACATAAGGTGGAGTTAATCTCACCCTAGGCCATATGCCATTAGAGAAACTCAAAGTGGTTCATCTCTTAACACTACTATGTGCTAGGTTGTCATCCCTAACAGCAATGCTATGAAATGCAAAAAGTGATACTTGTGATATGTGTTATATGCAATCTAATAAAATAAATATAAAAGATCTATACCCGCAGCGCACGAGATATAAATACCCTTTGTTGTAGCATTTCACCGGGAGTAATCCAGGTTTTGTCATTTATATTCTACCACGGGAGGAATAATCTAAAGGTGGGCACTAACTTTATTAATAAGTGGCATACTTATGAGAGATTACATTATTAGAGCTAACTTTAGCGAGGGGTAAGTCGATAATAAAGATATAATAATAATAGATAAAAGTAGGCGAGAGGCATTACTTACGGAGATGGAAATATCTACTAAGTTAGACTTAGCATAGGACTACTTTAAGAGACGAAATTCATCTATAGCATTTAATCTACTAAGTCATTACATTCATTCTAAGGCATATGTTATCATCTATAGCATAGTAAACTCTAGATCATGTATCCGGACGATTATCAAGGAAACTCAAGAGCAAAAACAAGATATTCCCCATAATCAATGTCCACGTGTCTTATATTCGGAGGGTGGACTCCAAAGGACTCAACAGTATCTGTCACCCCCGCGATCTACCACACGACCCGAATATAAGGTGCATTTGCGGTAAATCATATATAAGCACCACGCTTACATAATTTCTACCACCTAACCCACTTTCGAGTATTGAATTAAAAACCTACAAATAGATACATATATCTATCATAAACTAAATCTATATCAATCATACTATTAGAATAAAAAGTAAGAACATAGCAAACAAACACATAATAACAATTAATAACAAAGTAATAGATATAAGATAAATCATACCGAAAGTATTTGATGATCACGAACTACGGGTAGGAACACCCGACTCTAATTGTATCTCACGCTAATCAACTTGGATGAACTAAAACTAGATGAACTAGAACTAGAACTAGTAGCTAATCCTATTCTCACGGTAGTAACTCTCTCTTCTACTTACGCCTCGACTCTGTCTAATAATGATTACAAAATGAAATTCATTGCTAGGCCTAGGGGTAGAGGGTCTTCTTATATAGTACTTTCGGCGATGAACGTCAACCCTTGGATCAAACCGACCTTCAACAACGGCGTAGATACAACCTCAAAGTCGGTGGTAAACCGACCTAGAAGTCTCGAGGGCGACCGGAGGGTCCCACCGGCGGGCGGCCCCGATTGGCATCGGGCCGCCGGTGGCCTTCCTTCCCTTGGCCTCTGGTTCCTTCCGGTGTCTTCTAGATTGTTTTAGTCCACTTTTCGGATTGAGTTGCTTCACGGTCAAGTCCGGTCTTCACAAGTCTTGTATATTCGGAACTTTCTCCATTATTCTCTGCAATTACCCATTAAGTCCCCGGAATTACATAAATCACCAAAACTTGTGGAAATCATTAGTATAAACCCCTATTCTAAGTGTTTATTCAAATTATGTCCTTATTTCATCTCTTGTTGACATATAAAAATGGGTGATAACGAGGTGTCAACAATGGCTTCCTCGCCCCGGCGTGGTTCGTGGCGGCAGTCGAGGGAGGTCCTTCACCGTCTTGGGCTTGCAAGTGCGAGCTCTCGGATGGCGTCTCGCAGTCGTCACGAAGGTGAAGGGCGGTGATGATCTCGCATCGATGGCATCGGTGAGCTCGTTCGCGAGCTTGGAGAAGCGCCCGGATATAATCGCGAGGCTCTTGTTCCTCCACGCAAGCAGGCAGCTGTGGAGGTCCCACGTGTTGCTAGGGCGCGAGTAGGTCCCCCGAAAGTTGCCAACAGAAAACGCCGCTGAGGTCATGCCGGTACCGCCGATCATACCGCGGGCAAGTGCTCGAGCCAAGAGCGAGCCGTGTCGGGCAGGTACGGGGGAGGTTGCGGATGATGAAGAGCTCGTCGTCGGCTCCCCCGCCTCGACACGCGATGGCGGTAGTCCTCGAGCCGGCACGCTGGGATCTGTCTCTCCGTTGTACTTCGGACGGAGGTTGGAGCGCGAAGTTGAGGAGGAACGGTGCGTCGTGGACCGGGAACCAAAACCCCGGGCCTCCTCCCGTCCGCGAGTGGGGCTCCTCCCTCGCGTTCCGCCCGAGCCCGAGTGCCGCGTGGTGAGGGGAGGAGCGCGCCGCCGCCTCCCGACCTCGGGGTCGGGCTGCGGCTCACGGTCCTCCCGACTATCGTGCGGCCACCCCCTCCTCTTCTTTGTAGGACCTGGCCGGGCGGTCGTCATCCCGATTGGGTCGCCGCGACGTCCACGAGGCCCCGCGCTCCGGGTGTTTCTTCGCACCTCCGCAAGTCGCCGGCGGCCGAGGGTGTCCCGGGCGTCCACGGTTTTCCCCCACCCACCGCCATGCATGGACTCCGTGGGGGACTTTCCTCGATTCAGCCCTCTCGGTTGGAGGAGGCCTCATGCTCCTCCCGAAGACGTCCCGTGTGACTCGAGCTTTCCACCCGCTGCTCAGCCGGCCTTCTCGATGAGGGAACGCAAACCGTTGTTGGAGCCTTCGAGCTCGCGCCCCTCGGGTTCGGAAGCTCGTGGAGGAGCTTCGGTGGCCACCGCAAGGTTACGCGGTTGCTCGTCCAAAAGACGGGTGGGAGGTCGTCGGCCTCCGTCGCGGGGCGGCGCGCCTCCCATCCCCGAGCCAGACTGTCGGCGGGCCCCGCCTCTTCGAGGAGGGCATCGCGTTCTGCGTGATTTCACGCCGCCTCCTCGAGCTCTCGCCGAGGTGCTCGTGCACCCGCTGGGAGGGGCGCCGTTGAGGGAGCCGTCGAGCCCCGATCCCGAACGTGCTGTGGTAGGCGGGCAAGACAGCCGCCATCCGCGCGGTGGCACATGTAGCACTCACGCGTGGGGTCGGCCCCGCGAGGTTTAAGCTCTCCAGGGCGGTCTCGAGACCGTCCGCGCCGAGCTCGGTGTCACGTCTCCCAGTGGGAAGAGCTGTCCACGCGGTACACTCCGCCATAGGCCGCGAGGAACTCGTCGGGGAGAGCGGCCACGCCCGCTGCATCGCAGGACAACATTGGCGGCGGAGAAGGTGACGCCGCGGAAGAGTTCCCCGAGTTGGCTCAGGACTAAGGATGTGCGGGAGCAGGTCGGTAATGGCGACGGAAGAAGTGGTCGGCCGCCGCCGTATGGGGCTTAGTGGTCCGGAAGTCGGATCCCGGCCGAGCGCACCAGCACGGGCGCGTCGGTGTCGCGACGAGGCGCGCCATCTCGCCCCGTACCATCCGAGGGAAGGTGACTCCGACGAGGGAGCCCCTGAGGCTGGTGCCGACGAAGTCCAGGGATCCCGCGCATCGGTGCGCGCCCGGACGTCGGGACGGTGGTTAAGGGAGCCATCGGTGGTGGTCGTCACACTAGCGCTGCCCCTACCGGGCGCCAACTGTCGGGTCGCTACCACGGTCACGCGAATCGCCCGGCTAATGTGTGCAACGATGGCCTAGCTCAAAGATAATGACACGGCGATTTATACTGGTTCGGGTTTATCGAACACCCTAGTCCAGTGTGTGGGCACTATCGGAGCTCAAAATGCTCGTATTGGGGCACGTACAAGCGGGCGAGAGAGGGAGATGAGCTCCCAAGTCTCGGTGTGATGAGCGGAACCTGGACGGTGTAGGTGTGTGCTTTCTATGTGCAAGAGAGCTTGCCCTTTCCCGGTGGCCGAGCCCTCCCTTTTATAGTAGCAAGGGGAGCTCACAGGAGCCACCGTGTGAGGGACTTAAGAGTAGAAGGAACGCAAGTTTTGGGGGTGAAGAGGAAGAGTTATCCCGCAATGTCGGGCACGCCTCTATATCGGGCGTGCACGGCGCTGCCCTCACGCCCCACTTCGGGCATGCTCACCGGCCGCCGTAGGGGGGAATGGCGCGCTCCGTATCCCGATACGTAGCCCGCACAGGCGACGAGCTCGGAGCTCATCGGTCGGCGTAGAAGGGGACAGTGAGCACATTCCACCGTCGTCGTGACCGTGTGTCCTCCTTCCCGCCGCACGCCCGGTACTGCGGGCGAAGGTCATTGAGCGCCGCCCGCCTTAAAATGCTTGTACTCGGGTCCGCGGGAAAACGCGTGGCGGGCCAGAGACTCGACATAGTACTCGACCGTCCGTCGAGGTCATCCTTGTCGCTGCGTAGTGGTTGTCTTTATGCTTGTCGTCGTTCGGGCGTGGTTCGACGCCCCATACCGCTGCGTGCCGCCGGCGATCTCGGCGCGTCGACGGGATCTGGTCGTGGGGCCGCGGCGCCGCCACGTAGCTACGATTCTGGATCCTCCCGGCCGCCCTTGGATTTGGTGCCGGGAACTTGTCGAGACGGAAAGAGCTCGTCGCTGTGGGGAGCTCGTCGTATCCCCGCGCTCCATAGGGAGCTCGTTCGAGGCGAAGTCTTCCCCGAGAGGAGCTCGAGCTCGTCCCGAGACCCCTTCGTTCCACCGGTTCTCACTCGAGGCGCGGACGCTTTCGCCGGGCCTCGGACTTTGTCGTGGGCAAGGTCCGAGCGCGCCCTCCTCCTAATGGTCCGCCAGGGGACGGATTAGGGTGATCGAGTTGGTCCGAAATATCCGTGTCCCACACCCCGTGTAAAATGTTCATGATTTGTGATGTACAGCATGGGAAAAATATGTTTGTCCCTAGGTTCTGTGGTGGAAATGCCATTTTTGATTTATGTGCTATTTACCATGCTTCCTTAGGAAATTCATAGGAAAATAATTAATAGGGTTTTGCCATGATAATTTTTGTACATGCATCTCTTCCTGTCATGTAGCTTTTCATGTACTTGGTTTAGGCGGTTTCATGTTTTCCATAGTACAAAGTATTTTCATGCCTAGATTTATTGTCTCCTAGTGATTTTTGTGTAGGACAGAATATGCATGTTTTTGCTATGATATTTTTTATGGTAGCCCTTTTTTTTGTCACTAGAGTGCTCGGTAATTTCGTAGAATTTTCTAAGGTGTTTGCATATTTATCATATTTATGTTGCATAGAAAATAGCCTAGAAATGTATGATAAGTCAAGGTAAGGTGTATTGGTATTTTTATTGTATGTTCCTAGCATGAATAGGACCTGTTGGTATGGTTAGTTTGCTGGTATTATGTTTTTTGGTAAACTAGTTTAATTCTAGCATTATATTTTAAAAGTGTGCATATGTAGTGTCTATTTAGGGAATGTCATTTCATGTGCATTAATTTATATTTTGAATTGATCAGTAGGTTATTTTGATGCCTTATGGTCTTATTTGCTTGCTGGTCAAATTTGGTAAGAGTTGCATGCTTGGTTAGGGGAGTTATAGTGGTTGCATGTTGCTTGTTACCCTGAAAACAGAGTCTCTGTTTTGCTGTTTTCGAGGCTGTAGGTTGTAGAATCAGGTTTAGAGTGTATGGAATGATTTGTAGATAATTTTGTAAGCTTTCCATAGAGTATTTATTTGCTGCAATCGGAGTTATAGAACTCCCTGTGTGACTGTTTTACTGACAGCATGTCTAGCTGCCATTTTCAGTGATTAGTGAATTAGGATGTTTTTGTGATGATGTAGATTATTAGGGTTTCTTGCGTAGTTATAATTGTGTTTTTCTACGGAAGAGATATCCACTTACTATTGTTGCGCATCATAATGCATTCATTCGATCCTTGTCAATCATGCATTCCTTAATATTCATCTATGCATACACAATCATATTGGATCGAAAAGAGAGAACACGGGAAATCAAGGAGCAGCGGGAAGGAGAGATACACCTCTAGAAGTACAGCAAGAGGAAGTTCCGTAGAAGAAGCGGGACATGTCGTCAAGCTGTGGGAAGTGCCCAAGGCACCTTCTAACCCTCTCTCCGAAGGCAAGCCCGGTGCATGCTGCCCTCTCCTATGCTTTCTAACTAAATTGAATTGCGTCCTTTTATATGTTGATGCATTAAGTTTAGGAAAATGGTTGAAACCGTTGATGTACAGATATCCTTGTTGAAGTTGATATCCTATCCTATTTAGAGGTCTAGGTTATAAATGCTCAATATGGTGATTGCAGTATGAAACGTGATTGCGGTCACTTGAGGTTATGATGTGAACAATCACATGGGTGATTGTCAAAACTTCTTGCGAGAACCCGATAACTAAAACATGATGAGATTGGGTGGACATTGTGGTCTTTCCACGATCGATTAAGGACTTACTCTTTGTCGGGCTGTGGTGGGATGTTGAGCGTGCACGGCATTTAGTAGGCTCCGCGAGGTGCGTGAGCCCACGAAGCTCGCAAGAATGTTAGGGGCTAGCCATGCTCGCTTTATCGCTCCTCCTTCGTCTCGGTGGTTGTAGAGAGTTTTATTGGGTGCAAGAAGATGCGCCGCGATGGCGTCGGTCTGCTTGCCTGCTCACTTGGTACCGAGGAGGAGGGGTAGCCGGCAAGACCGAGACTTTTTACGTCCCCGTAACGTCTTGAGGAGTGATCGGGTCCGCCTTTGCAAAGTAGACCTGGTTTGTGTCGAGGTGTTCGCCCGGTGGTTTGTAATCGATTGAATCGCCATCTCTCCCGGATAGTGAGAACCGGGATGCTTCCACGGCAATGTAGTCTTAATATCACAATATATGTTATATTATCATGCGGTGATGTTAAAATTATGATCAAGTTACTTATCTTTGTTATGTATATATTCTTGAGCATATGTCTTTAACCTTGACTATACAGGGATCTATGGTTATATATATAATAAATACCCTTTTAACTTGGAAGAATTCAAGTAGTATGTGTAGGCGCATTAATCAACTTTATTTTTTGAAATTAAATGTGAGTCGGCCAGCTCCGGATAAAGCCAAGCATGATCCTTTGGAGTCTTTTCCTTATTTTCTGGTTTTGAGCGGGTAAGTCTTGCGGAGTACAATTGAGTACTCACGGGTTATTTCCGATGTTGCGTGGTGACTCCGTCTTGCGTGATCCGGCCAGTCTTGATTCTTCTTTGTGGTAAAGAATAATGCCTAGGGCATGGCGTCTCTATTTTCCCCTGTCTCATGCTATTACGGGTTGACATATATATTGGCACTATCTTATTTTATTTCCGTTGAACAACTAATTGGTTTTAGAAAGCTATTGCTTCCGCACTCTGAAATACTTTGTAAACAAATGTGTTCATTGCACTCGATTAATATATTAAATTTGTTTTGAGATACCCAAGTTTGAACTCTTTTGAGCTCAACGATCTTGGTTGTATTGTTGATGAGTTTGAAATCACTATGAGATTTCGGAATACGGGTTTATATATGGACTCAAGTGTAGATCTGCGATTGCTCAGGTGATTGCGAATTATACTTGATTTCTTATAAATTGGTCGGCTCTGTCACAGCTGGCATCAGAGCTTAGTTCAGTACTTAAAAATCTGATCTGGTATCAAAATTAAAATGAACCACTAATCTTTTGTGAAAATTTTGCGAAACAAAACCTTTTCGGTGGTGTGAGTAAAGGATTTGCGAAAATTAATAGTGCCATGGTCATACCCTTTATGCCCAATTAAGGACAGTCAGGTGGCCTTACTAACTTGGGATGGGTTTATGCATCATATTTTGTTGTTTGTGATTGGTTGCCGTGCGGCCGGTGACGGGCTACTCACTTGAGTAGTCATGTATGGATCGAAATACCTCACGCCCCCGTAAATGATGTTCAATGCATCTACGCCTAAGGTAAAGATGTGAGCTGAGAGCATGATCGGACGAGCCAGCCCGGTCTAGGGGGTAAAAATAAAATGTTTTGAGAGCTCCGTGGTCGGGTAGTGCCCCCAGTAGACTTGTGTATGGGTACACAGGTGTCTTTGGGTGTAAAATGTGTTTTCCACAAGGTATGCGATGCCTTGTCGGGTGGACTGACGAAGCGGGTATATGCAATTTAAATTTGTGCCTTTGCATAATTATATTGTGGGCTGAAATGAAATTGCAGGTACACTAACCACGCGAAACGTGTAGATCGACTAGCTACGACTTATTTTATTTTGAGAGAACGTTGGTTGTGCCACCACTTATAACGAGTAGCAGCTGATCTTCCCTAATGCTGTGAGGACGTAAGTTACGTTCATGCATCATGTTATAATGGTTACGCATTCATGCATTCACATAAATAAAATGGAAATGCATTCCCTCTCTTTCCTTACCTCTTTGATCGTCCCCTATTAAGGTACTCATCCCTTTTCGATAAAAGTGATCAACTTAATATCTTACTCTCACAAAAATAACCAAACCTTGTTGCCAATGGCCATTGTACCGAATAACTAGTAGTGGCTATTTCATTGAGGAGACTCCTGACGAAGAAATCCTCAAACCTCAAAGTGGACAACCACACCAGAATTCGAGAGATGACCTAAGGTGTTGCTAATTGGATCGGTCGAAGAGTACAATTCGATGAAAGGCATGGTAGCTTATGCGAGACCGTAAGTACCATGTTTGTCACACTTTGGATCATTCTTTGGCAAGGAGCACTAGTGCCGAATGCTATGGAATTAGCTAACAAGATCAAAGTAAGGGCGGATTAATGCGGAAGGACGAAGGTAAGGTCACCCGTATGCTTCACCAGGACGACAATTAATAGAGATGCAGCCTTAGAAAGCGCGAGAATGAGGCAGAGTAGCAACTTGAGGGTTGCAAGATACACAAAGGACGTCGAGCGATTGAAACACCTTGGATTATGAGATAAAGAAGAATCTAGCTCAAGCGTGTTGTTGAACCTACAACGCCGACGATTAGCTTGAACCCTAGAAAGACTAGTCTATAGTACCCTACGATAGTGCTCAAAAAAGAGTGTTGGACCTAGAGCCAAGGTTAGATAGTATAGCCTATAAGGAGACCAACCTAGCGGTGTTTAGAGTACAGTGAAGAGTCGAATGATGTCTTTTCCACTTTGACACATGACTTGAAATAGGATGTCGAGAATGATCAGTTGAAATAGTAGAAATTAGGTGTACAAAGGATTTATGAGATATATCATAGCTACAAGGAAGGAGTGTTATCGGTTTGTTCAATGCACACTATCCTCACGCACCATGAAGACGATGCTGATGATGGAAGTGACATGTTGAACGCTTCACTGGACGTCCGTAGATATGCCTCATCTCCATAGATGTACGCTAGATGTTAAGTTTCTCACGTGATCCTTGTTGGGAAATGTATCTTAGCTTTATCGTTAGCTTAATCCTTCTCTTGAGACTTTATTCCAACTACGGATCCTTTGGAAATGAAGTGGTGGATTGATCACCGGACTTCATTAGATGAACCACCAACCTCGATGGATTTAATGAAGGATACAAGCTCCCCCCGAAAGTTTTGTGCATTTTGCGTGCACTATACACAATTGTGGTGTATTGGTGTTGTGGTGATATGATGATTAAATTATGGTTACCTTTATTTGTTGACTTTTCAATAAATTCGATTGCAACCCTAATTTAATATCCATATTCACCATTGGAATTATTGACTTGTAATCACCACTAATGACATGTGGAGATGCCCCGATTCTACATTCAGTCGAGAAGAAGACCGGCAATTACCACCACCCTCTCTCATTAACCGGAGGCTGTTCTTTAACTAGCTCTCGGGAGGTTCGCAATATATTGCGTGATACCATGAAGGGTTGTTGTGGACACCATGAGAGCAAAGTAATCCAGCTATAACACCCAAAAGGTTCATAGATACCAAACCACTTCGCCCGAGAGAGACTGACAAGTACCTTGACCTTTGGAAAGCAAGTTGGCCTACCTTGTTGACGAAATATTGAAGATTTAGTCTACCACCCGCCTGTTGGTTGGACTAATAGTAGTATGGTGTTCTCACCATTTTGCCATTTACCCAGTTAATACTTTTATTACCTGGACTAGGCCACACAAACTTTTGTGAGGCTTATACGTGCATCTGTGGGATCACTATGAAAGTAGATGAATTTATGAGGGCAATACCGGGTGCCAACACAATAACTTGGTACCTACAAGCCTTCGACAATTTATCTTGCTATACTCTAGTGTACGGAATTACGAAGCCAAGGAGTTAGTTTGAGAGAGGACTCCTTTGCCAAGATGCGAAATACCTTTGGAACTTCATGCAGGAAAACCTTCCCTATCCTCCATAGGGAAGATAATAATAACAACAATTGTTTTGCCACCAGGAGCAAGAAGAACCCCTTTTGGAGATGGCTTAGCTTAGAAAGATATTTCCATTACCGTTGAGCAATTATCTTCGGTTAGTTGCAAGATTTCCGTATGCACCACCGAAGGAGCCACAAAATGGAGAGCCTCACTACAAGAAATCCTATGTCACGCCAGTGTAGAAGAGCAAGACGACTTAGGATGCTTTGTACAAACCCTTTATGGGAAACAATTGCAATGAATGTGAGAAGCTCGGACAGTTTTGAGGTTTTATCCTCACCTGAGGAAGAACTAGCCTACAAGCCATACTTGGGATAACCTAGCGCAACCATTATGAAGAGGTGGGCGTAACCATCAATACGTGCCTAATCAACAAGTTTTAATCTTTGTCGTTTTGTTTTGACCTCGAATCTTTACATTCGGTAATGAGTCGAACATATATATACAAGAGCATCTTGGGAGATATTTGAATTGGAACGTGGATGTCATGTTAGTTGGTAGGGTTGATTGACTTAGGGATCGAGATAATAAGTGATACAAGGATTAAGATTGAGAGTTAAGAAAATCTTAACTTCTCCGATTGTCTTTGCCTTATTGGAGCTAAGATGTCATTTGGGAATTTTGTTGGACAAATATAATCGGAGGGCTATTATGGACACTGCGAAAGGAGCAATTATTTTGAGAGACTCCCGAGATGGAAAAGAACCCGGATAATCATGCACCAATTGCCTATCGTATTTCCTCTACCTTGCAAGATACCGGTACATCGGATACATATTGTGGTATAATAAGTTTGGATGTTTTCACGGGAAGCGGTTAGGGTTGCGTCGGATAGAGGTGTGAGGTTTACATTAGGATCGATACCAGGAATAACACCTATTTTGGAAGGCTATATTGGATGCCGCTACATGAGTTGGCGAATTGAAGCTACGGATGTGAGATTTATTGGGTCAAAGTTTACTCGGATCAACCTCTTCATCATAGGGATGTCCTAAACTATTTGTCAAGAAAGAAGAATTAATCCTTAGTATGTGTGTGGATTACCGGCCCTCAATGCGGTAGCGATTCGAACAAATATTCGTTTCTGGCATTGACATTCTCTTGGTCGATTGTCGGATACTAAATAAATCAATCTTCATCTAGGTTACCGGCAATACCGGATGCAACCACAAGAACATTTTGAAGACCGGCTTCTCTACCAAATATAGGCTTTATGAGTCTTTTGTCATGTCTTTTGACCCGGCGATTCTCTAGCTTATTTTATGTGCCGGATGAAATTGGTATGCACACCCAAGTTATAACCGTGGTGGTTTTTTTCGATAACATCGTGGTGGTATAGTTAGAGATGATGAAGACCCTGTAGAACACACGAGGGGCAGCGTTGACCAACCGGGAGAAACCCGGTTCTACACTATAAGTTTCAGCAAATAGGAATTCAATTGAAGAGAGTGCAGTTCCTTGGACATGTTCTACCCAAGACAATATTGCTAGGGATCCAAATACGATGAGTGACTATGAATTGAAGGCAATAACGTTTGTCACTATGGTTTGGAGTTTTCTTAAGTTTAGTCGGTTATTCATTATAACCGACCTGAGATTCCCGAACTCATGACAACGTTGTTGTAAAGAGGAAAGAAAAATTCATGTAAACACTGAAGTGTGAGACAACTTTTTGTACTTTTATGAGAGTTGTTAACAATCGCTCTAGTGTTTGTACGTACGGATATGGAGGAACCTTTTGATGTGTTTTTGTAGTACCCTACGGTACAAGTTTCGATGGGCACTTATACAAGAAAGGCGGGTAATTATTATGCCTCATGGCAACTAGGGAAACATGAGGTGACTTACCCCACCGAGTTGGAAATTTCAGCTATAATTGCATACTCTGATGGATTGTGCCTAACCTAACCAGAGGTGTGCCATTTTTATATCGGATACAAGAGTCGTCTTTATTAAACCTCCACTCGAGATGCGATGAAGTGAGACAAAGAAGATAGATAGAGCTGGTATCTTAGGACAGATTGGAAGTGCCTTACCATCAGTGCCTGGTGAACGTCATCACAATATAGATATCTTGAATCAGAAGGCCCATTACACCTTTGACAATCGGTGATAGAAGAGGATTTCACTTGATGCACCCTCAATGTGCATATCATTTGGTTAAAAGTTCCCGAAAAGACAGATAATCAGGGACACGAACATCATCAGAAGCAATTCATTCATCAATCAGAAACTCAAAGAAACAGCGAGAGAACATTTCAAGATGGAAGAAAATTATATTCAATGTTTGATGACCGTCATGTTATGAATAAGGATAAGAGAGTTCAGAGATCAATCTTCCGAAAATCACTTTCTTTTGCCTCTTGAATCATGTGATACTTCTTGTTTTCTTAACCACAACTTGCACGTGATGCTTATCCGTGCAAGGTCCGTCGGTGCCATGTTAAATATCATGCTGGGTGTAGAATTGCTATAGTGTTGTGATTTATAACTGATGGTGCCGCGGCGAAACCGGGGAGCCTCCTGTGGTCGGCCGACACAAGGAGTGCTACTCGGCACCTGTGCTGAGATAATCGTCGTTACTAGTCATGACTCATTGTCAAAACTACACTAGTGTGTTGTTATGCGAGATACTTCCTTGATCATCTATATTCTCTATCCCGTTGAAAGATCTTTATAAAATCCTTGAATTTGAGCTTTGCCTTGGAATGGCAAATAAGATGATTTTTGGAAGGACAGGGAGTCAGCGACATCAACATTAACAAACTACAAGAAGAGATAGACCAACTAAAGCTGTCAACCATCTTCATGCGTAGTGTCACCTCTTATGGACATGTGTCACTTTTAGTTGATCGAGAGACAGCACCCAATGCTTATGGTTTTGAGCAGTTCACAAGACAAATAGGGACCAATGTTATTTATCTCAATCAGATGTTAGTTTCAAAATCTCTCAAGTCCAGTAAAGATGATCATGGTTGAAAAGTCTCGAAATCTTAACTAGTAGGCTACAACACCTTAGAGGAGTTATACCAACAGCACCCAAGACCTTTGAAATTTCAAGGTGGAAACTACGACCATCTCAAGCATCAACCAGGAAGAAGCGGTGGAAAGCACAGGAAATCGAAAAGAAAGTTACCACCAAGATTAATAGATCCATATCTAGGGAGCTTAGTATCAAGAATGACAGGTTCCTATCTAGGAAAACTAGCATAGCGAGTGCGATTACCTAGACAAGATGAAGCCAAGTTTCTATTTCTCTCTTGTGTTACCGCTAAGGAAATGTACGTGAGTACTTTCGGAAAAAGTATTCAAGCCGAGAAATTCAAGCCAACATCAATTTGACTTGTTCGAAGAACCAATCCGAGTTTGGATGTCAGGAGAAAGAGCAAATTGCAATGTGATTGTAAGGTGGTACAAGATTTCATAGAGGGCCCTAGTGGGAACGATGCCACGTAGGAAGTAGAAAAAGTATCTTCGTGAGACTTATCCCATGTTTTCCAAACAAGAGCTAAGTAACACCAAATCTCGGGACGAGATTTCTTTAAGAGGTTAGATTTGTAACACCCTGGTGTTAAGCATGTCATTAGCATATGCATTTCATACCATAAGCATCATTAGCATGCATGCATCTATCATTTATGTCATGCCTTGCTTATTATTGCATGTGATGCTTTTGTCTTATTATTTCATGTATGAAATGATTGCATAATCAGTTGTTTGCCCTTTAATCATCCTTAGCTATGCTCATGTGATGTTTTAGAGCCATGTCAATGTTGGTCATGTTCCCTAATTATGTTTTGTAATAGTAGTTTGACCTAGTTTGACTTTTGAAGTATTTTATCTTGTTTTGATTAAAAGTTCTAGATAGGGTTTAGGCATGTGTGTGCACTCTTCACGAAAAAAGTGTAGGTAATTTAGTGGAGAACAAACGATGTTACATGCTCGTTGCATGAAAGTGGGTGGATCGTGTGCGAAAAGTCAAATTAGTTCGGTCGAGCACGAATTTAGGGTTTTGCTTTCGGTTTTGGAGCGACCGTGCTTCGGGTTACCATGGTTTCTAATCTAGGCCAAACTAGCCAAAACTTGTTACATATGAAATGCTCAGAATTTTATAGCGAACATTTCGTCCAATATGAGTTTTTGCTGGTTTTTGCACGTATCTCGTGTCTGAGGCCAAACAGATCGATTTGGGTTTCAATTCAGGATTTTAGTGACGCTCTTGTCTTGGCCGTCACTAAATCTGGGCTTGACCCTGCCACGACGCTGTTGCCGCTGGCGTAGCGTGGTCGCCCCTCCTGACACCGCAACACACGCGCCCGTGCCTTGGAGAGAAGTGAACAAGCGCCCGTGCCTCCCAAGCCATCCCCCCTCCCGGACGCCAAGCCCACTCCCTGCCCTCTCCTTCTCCCTTGCCTGCAAGGCCGCGGCCAGCCGAGCCGACCGCCATGGCCGCCCATCACCGCCGCCCGTGTTCTTCACTTCTGCGTGTCGAAGCTCGTCCCAACTCACCCAAGCTCGCCTCGGTCTCCTCTACCTCCAGGCCAAGCCGTCGGCGAAAGCCGTGAAGCAGCGCAAATCGAACAAGGGAGTTCGGTCGTCGGAATCCGGCCGCCGCGACCGCCACCCGCGCCAAGACACTTCGCGCTCAGCCCACCGCCTCCGGGTCGGCGCGTGCACACAACTCCGTCACCTCGCCCCTCTACCTCCGCCACCGCGCCGCGGCCCGTGCCAGCGGCGACCTGAGGCCTCCTAGCGGTGAGTTTCCGCCGCCGCCGCCTGGCCGGAGTACCGCCCCGCGCGCCGCGGGTCTCCCGTGGCCCGGCCCAGCCCAGCCCCCTCCGGCCATCTAGCGTGCGCACCATGACCGCCTTGATGCCCCTCGGTGCTGGAACCCAAGCCGGTTGGAGCCGTGGGGGCCCCCATCGCCGAACGCCCGGTCCCGCCGGCGATGTCGCGGCCCCGGCCGAGCAGCGTCCGTCGCCGAGCACCTCTCCCTCACCATCCCGGTCGACCAACCTAGTGGATCCTCATCGCCACCTGGCCTGCGAACCCCATGCTCGCCTCGCTTTGCCTCTTCATCAGGGAACGCCCGCGTCGCCCACCATGCGACCCACCGCCGCGCCATGCAGCCGCCGCCGCGCGCCGCCATGGACGCCCGGCGAGTGTGTCCCGGTGCGCCCTATGCGCCAGCAGGGCACCATCGGGTGCGCGCCTCGGCGAAAGAACCCAGCCATGCCCACCCTTCAATGGAAAACCAGCCGTCGGCAAGATCCCATCGGTCCAGCGCTGATCCCCTCCCTCTCGGTCGCTGACATGCGGGCCCCCCGTGTCGGCGGCAAATATCCTTTTCTTTTATATTTTCCGAAATGCATGCCTAACTTGTAAATTCCATATCTTGGTCATTTTAGCTCGGATTTGAGTGAAACCAATTTTGTTGTGTTTTGTTATTCTCTGATCTATGGTAGAAAATTATGAGGTGATATTTTCTAGTAGATTTTATATTTATTTATATTTATGCTAGTAAATGCCATGTAAATAGATAAATGCATATCTTCCTTTTGGTGCATGATAAAAATAGGGGTCCCTGTGTAAAATGTTCATGATTTGTGATGTACAGCATGGGAAAAAATATGTTTGTCCCTAGGTTCTGTGGTGGAAATGCCATTTTTGATTTATGTGCTATTTACCATGCTTCCTTAGGAAATTCATAGGAAAATAATTAATAGGGTTTTTCCCATGATAAATTTTGTACATGCATCTCTTGCTGTCATGTAGCTTTTCATGTACTTGGTTAGGCAGTTTCATGTTTTCCATAGTACAAAAGTATTTTCATGCCTAGATTTATTGTCTCCTAGTGATTTTTGTGTGTAGGACAGAATATGCATGTTTTTGCTATGATATTTTTTATGGTAGCCCTTTTTTATGTCACTAGAGTGCTCTCGGTAATTTCTGTAGAATTTTCTAAGGTGTTTGCGTATTTATCATATTTATGTTGCATAGAAAATAGCCTAGAAATGCATGATAAGTCAAGGTAAGGTGTATTGGTATTTTTATTGTATGTTCCTAGCATGAATAGGACCTGTTGGTATGGTTAGTTTGCTGGTATTGTGTTTTTGGTAAACTAGTTTAATTTTAGCTTTATATTTTAAAGTGTGCATATGTAGTGTCTATTTAGGGAATGTCATTTCATGTGCATTAATTTATCTTTTGACTTGATCAGTATCAGTTCTTTTGATGCCTTATGGTCTTATTTGCTTGCTGGTCAAATTTGGTAAGAGTTGCATGCTTGGTTAGGGAGTTATAGTGGTTGCATGTTGCTTATTACCCTGAAAACAGAGTCTCTGTTTTGCTGTTTTTCGAGCTGTAGGTTGTAGAATCAGGTTTAGAGTGTACAGAATGATTTGTAGATAATTTCGTAAGCTTTCCATAGAGTATTTATTTGCTGCATTCGGGAGTTATAGAACTCCCTGTGACTGTTTTTACGTGACAGCATGTCTAGCTGCCATTTTCCGGTGATTAGTGAATTAGGATGTTTTGCGTGATGTAGATTATTAGGGTTTCTTGCGTAGTTATAATTGTGTTTCTACGGAAGAGATATCCACTTACTATTGTTGCGCATCATAATGCATTCATTAGATCCTTATCAATCATGCATTCCTTAAT